>VZTL01051216.1:12052-23965 GCA_013400535.1 Scopus umbretta | reverse complement strand
AAAAACCAACAAAAAAAAAAACACCAAAAAAAAAAAAAAAAAAAAAAAAAAAAAAAAAAAAAAAAAGACTGTCACAGCAAAATGTGTGTAGACCCTTGCTTTAAGCTGTTTTGGCAACCTTCTTAAGGATGGAGTCTCAAAACGTTGTGGAGTGGTGGCATCTGACACGTCTAAGACTTTCATGTCTTAGAAGCAGCCAGCAGGCCTTGAGAGGGAAGATACTTTACACATGCTTGATAAACCCACCACCTGAAGTTTAGTATAAGGCTCAAACTAAGGGTGAAAGGGGAAAGGCAGGGGGGAACAAACAAAAGCCAAAACTGAGTAGCTGTTCAAATACGCTGTCTGCACATGGAATACGGTGCAGAAGTAATTGCATGTGGAATTTACTCACCTATAGCACAAGACAAAGGATTTGGATGTTATTTTGCCAAAAGCAAGTGCAGGACACTTGGTCATTGCTGCAAGCAGACAGCAAAGGACTCTCTTCAAATGGTGATCTCCCACGTGTTGTATTGGTTAGCCTGCTGTGTCACCATGGATACTGGCACAGGCCATTGCAGTCATCCCTTTCCCAATCAGGAACAGATGGGCAAGCCTGTAGCATGTTGTGAATTTGTATCATAGCTCACTGCCTTCCTCTTGTTAGCAGCCCCACGTAACGTTCAGGCTATTGTTTACACTGCAAAACAATGCCCGTATAAGTCCTGTGATTTAGTACCACGATTTAGTTTCCAAACGGTAACTTATTGACTTCCCTTCTCTTCTTGGAAGAAGGAAATGCTTTGAAAACATGATTTTAATAATTTCAATTGGGTTAAGACGACTATCCCTTGTGACAAACGTACAGTTTCGCATGAAGACAGTGACTGCAAAATGCCTGGCTCTGGCTCATAAACCAAGGATCTGCGTTCTACCTCATTCCCCATACAGCAAGTAAACCCTAATACTAAACTAGACATGGTGTTATTTAAACTGTATTTTAATAGTTTTATTTAGTAGATACTACCACATAAATACACACATTGTGTGCCCTAGGCCCAAAGCAACCGCTATCATGTAGGAAGTACTGAACATCTCTCTTCCAAAATGTAGCCCAGTGTTGCTGGTGGCAGTGGTCCAGAATGACCATTCAGGAATTGCACAAGTCTCGGCAGCTTCTTGACTGTGGCCTTCACCCTGTGCTCACAGGGCCGTGTTCCCACTGGAAAGGGGATTAAAAAAAAAATCTCCCAATCCCAGTAGGTATTTCCATAATTCCTCTCCCACTGGGAGGCACATTAAGCAGTGGCTCTCACTCAGCAGTGGCTAGACGTCCTCCTAATCCTCTCGCTGTTCAGATAGCTTAAGGCTTCTTGTTCCACTTCCTCCATGTTCAGGCACAGCAGGCTCAGCCGAGGTCCCACTTGCGACACAAACTCCACTTCACCACACCGAAAATTTCTCAGCTGCAGCGGAGCTGTAGGGGAAAGATAGAACCTGTAACGACTCAGTACGGGGCTCCTACTCTGTTCTAGCACACAGCTGTAGAAGTTGCTGGGGGAGGGAAGGCCTTGCAGCAGCTGCTTGGCATCTGCTAAACAGCATGATTAATGAATCCAGGATGTGAGCAGATGAACACATTTGGCCAGCATCCCTCCAACTTGGAGGAAACAGACATTTTACACTGTGAAACGCTGTGAACTATGTGCTGCTCACATAGCTGATGCACTGGGCTTTGTATGTTTTCCCACTATCAGCAACCTGGCCTTACAGCATTACGTGATAGCCAAAAGATAGTGTCTCCACAGCACAGCATCCCCTGGTGAGCTTCGCAAATCACCCCCTGCAGCACCTGGACTCATACTCAAGCGCTAGTGCAAGCAGCTGAGAAGAATGTCCCCATAATGCAGTAACGGCACAGTTGTGGCAGCACGAGCTCAGACATCAGCACCCATGAATTCAAAACTCTTCAGTGCTTTAAATTCTGTGGCCAGGGTGAGGATTTCCAGGCCTAGCCTTGACTCTACCTGCTGTCCTGTCTAAAGTCAAAACCTGCTTGATTTGAGAGGTCTGTACAGTAACTCTGGCTGGCCAGAACCCTGTCCCACCCAAGGATTGGGAACCTTGCTCTAAAACAGAGAAAGCTTTGTGCGTAAGAGGTACCCCACAGAAATAAACCTCTACCTTAATATCGGAGGATGGGAGGACAAAAGGGGGATGCCAATAAAACATGTTGTCTCCCACTACCACTGCGACACCCCCCCCCCACCTCCTTACTGACACCTTAGAACAATTACTATCCTGGTGGTTTAGCTGATATACTCTCCTGGAACCATAAATAAAATTTGAATGGAGACGCTCCAAGTTGTTCACTACAACTACAAGGACAATTCAATACCATTTTTATGCTTCTGTGTAAAGGAGAAAAATTCAGATATGATATTGTTGTATGTAGTGACTTTTATAATATTATTTCTGTATTTTTGTAACCATGGTTCTGCTAAGACACATCTTAGCTCTGCTCTACAGAATTCATAATTCCATGGAAATCCTCCAAAGATCTTGCTTCATGGGCAGTGATGGCAGCTCTCCTTCCCCTGCCTGGTGAGATGGCTCCTTCCTTCCTTCCAGTGCTAAATATTACAAATGTCAACAGTGCTTGCTTACCAGGCTGCAGGATCTTGGAGGGCTTCCTGTCTAGGCGGAAATCCAGCAGGATAGGCCGACAGATGAGAGGACTCCTGCACAGGCTCCTTAGGTAGCAAGCAATGAGATCCTCAGGTTCCTCTACACACTGAGGAAGGAAAGGGTGTGTTACCAGTGAACATGCAGAGGGAGGCAGGGAGCCACTGGAACACCCACAGCAGAGGGAAATCCAGCCCAGCATGCTGCAATTGCTACCAGAATAACACACTCACCCCTGTGCCAGTAGCTTCCCCATGCTGAATGGACACTCTGCCCCTGCTCCGCACACAGTTCTGTAGAGCTTCCCACTCAAGAAGGCTCAGGCCCAACATTGCTGCCACGTGCTGGTTCCTGCACAGCACCAAAGCTTCACCTGTTCCGTCCTCCACCAGCACCCTACGCAGAGAACAGGTAGACTAAGATGCAGAGGGAGGTCAGGACAATGCCTGGCTCCCTCACAAGGGCCACGTCACAGACAACGGATCTCAGTAAAGAGAGAGGGAAGTTTGTTCACATCTGGGAAGACATGACAACTCTAATTTCCGTCTTTGCTATTCTGTCCACATCCCATCCTTGATCTAATTTTCCCCTCCCCTCTGTGGGGTAATTTGTTCCCTCCTACCCACCTCTTTCCATACCCAATCTCTACTGCGCTTACCGTGCACTGGCTTGCCTCACTCCTATCTGTGATGGACACGGTGGACTGTGTCGTGTGCACCTCCCCTGAAAGAAGAGTAAAGCTACAGCTATATATGGGTAGGTATAAGAGAGAGAAAGGGAAGGGCCACTGCTTCTTTTAACCCTCCCATAATTAAGTATGCAAAGGATTAAAGAACTTCACTGTGTTTCCAATGAGCGTCTTGGGAAAAGTTTGTATGGGCAATAAAATCACCTGCTGCGAGGTGCTGAACCCCAATAGCAGTGAATTTGGGAAAAGCAGAGCATTAAGAGAGTAGGATTCTCCCCCTCAATGTCCTTGCTTCATGCCCATTCCTAGCTGCCAGCCTGCCTGATACCAGATGCGCACTTCTAATCAGTTGTCATTTCGGTCCCTTTCTAATAAGCAAGTCCTCTTCAGGCACTGGAAAAAGAGGTTTTGGAATTGGGATAGGAACTCTTATTTCCTCCAGGTGGTAGCAGAGGATGTGTCAGAGTAGGAAATCTGCAAGACTCCTCGCAAATTATCTCTGTGGAATCTTGAATACCTCTTTGAAGATGCTGCTGCAGAGTGAGCAAACCCATTGTAGGGACAGAGTCAGTACACAGGACAAGTGGCATAAAATCCGTGCCTGGGGCAGGTGTTGCAGGTGAGGTGGCAAGTTGGATAGAAACACTAGCGAGGGGTGTGAGGCTTCTCCTGCAGGACTAGAATAGATAGGAACATGAGAAGATTGGAACATAGAAACCTTTCTTGGGACACTGTAAAGTGGGCAGAGACCCTGGACTCACCTTGAAGGAAAAGGCAGGTGAGAAGCTGGCAGAGATATGATGCTTACACAGCTGGAGGCAATGTAGGTGCAATAAACATTATGGAATCTGCAATATGAAAGAGTAGATATCAGAAGAGCTCCTAGAAACCAAACCACTCAGTTTTCTTGGCACAGCCGATCTGGTCTTCATCTGTAACATGGTAGGAAAATAATTTGTAGCAAGTGATTGGGAGACATGAAGGCATGGTCAAGGGACAAAGAAAGTCCACGAGAGGAAAGATTTAGGAGATGGTTTCAAAGACAATAAGAGAGGTCAGAGCTGTGGACCAGACCAGGGCTTTAAAGACAAGGGTACCTAGAGATTTTCCGTTCCAAGTTCTGCAAGAGGATCTTGGCTCCAGGTAGCAAACCCCAGAGATGCTGCAAAAAGGTGGCAGCAATGTAAACGTCCACAACAGGGGAGCCTGGAGCAACTGAAATGCTGAGCTTCACGCTGTGATCACTGGCTAGCAGACTATCTGCAGAGACACAGAACCACACACACCATGAGCTCACATGCAGGGAGCATAGTCTGTCACTGAGCTGGACCTGCTAGAAGTGTTTTCCCTCCCATCACAATGAGGCTATCACTGTTCCACCTCACAGATTTTCCAGGCACAGTATTCCCATTCCCATCCCCAACACGTACGCAGTGTATGGTTTCCCAGCCCTCTGATATGCAATGGGACGCAACATCTTGGCATAGTTCCACTATTCTCAGATACAGAAGCACAGTTAGTCAAGTGCACCATCTCTTTGAAACAGAAAGAAGCAAGAATCAATCTGTTGTTACCTGACAGGCTGTTGCAATCTCACCTTTCTGCTTTTGAAGGCCAAGAGTCACAGATGGCTTCTCATTCTTGGGAGAGGCACACAAGGTCCTCTCCACTATCTCACCAGAGAATGAAACAAGAGAACCTGTGAAACTGAGAACAGACCAGGATTTCTGTCCTGCCTGAAGACAAAGGGAGTGGAAGAAGACCTGACTCCAAGATTGCCACAAAGGACAGGGTGGAGTGCTGTTGCTTAAGCCTGATTTCAGGGGAATCTGCCCTTGAGCACCTGAGGGCAGCTTGCTGCAGTGTACCCCACCCAGGGACAAGAGGCCCCTTTAAGCCGCTTTCTGCTTCTTCAGGCTCAGCAGTGGTGAAGAAGAAAAAGAGAGAGGCATTACAGCCTTCCTATCTGCCTAACTCCTAATTGTTTTTCGTAATTAGAGGAAAAAGCCAACCAAAGAAAAACTCAGTTTACCATAAGGTAAGGACTTCAGTGTGCATGCATATCACCCCAGATTACACATACTTTGAACAGAGAAGCTTCTAACCCCAGTATTTGTTTGAGCAAGTTACACTAAAACAATCAAAAAACAACAAAAGACCTCACACATTCATCCTCATTTTCCCTGCTGCGCCTGTCTCCACTTCTGATGGGAATTTAGCACAGACCTTTGGAACCTAGTCCACACCAGTAGTGGCTCAAACTTTTTCTGGACACCATTTTGCAGTTTTGTCACCTGCAATCCCTTTAAACAGAATGGGGGCAGTCTGCACTACTTGCATATAAGATTTCCAAACCATAGTCCTAGGGCAGATAATTCATCACTGTTTAATGTAGTACTGTCTCCATTAAAGACGAATGCAGACCTACTCCCTGAGGCACAGTCACATCTACTTTGGGGCAGACCAACATACCTTCTGCTAAATACTTCTGGAATGGAGGAAATTCTCTTGTCCACGTCTCTCAGCACCGACCTGGCTGCCAGCTAGAAGTAGGGAAGACATGGACTCAGTAGTTTACGGGATTGTAGTTTATGGCTACCCTCAGCCAGAGCAGTAAAGACAAGCTCTGCCTGCTTAGAGCTATGCCAAGCACCTGATGCTTCCTCCCCAAATTAATTCTGAGGCAGGAAAATGTGAAACCCAGCAGCAGCCTCCGATGGAGCTTAGAGCAGAGCGGTCTCATCAACAAGACATTCTGTATCGATAATTTTCTGAGCTAGTTCTGGAGAGATCTACAAGTCACCTGTGAAAGCCCAGAGCAATAAGGCATTGCATACCTGGTGCTTGGTCAGACAGGAGATCCATGTCTCGTGCTGTAAGTGCCAGGTATGTTGGACAGGCAGGCACAGGGGGCAGGATGACCTGCTCAGGAACTTTGCTGGCACAGGTGGAAAACAGAGCTTGTCAAACACTTCCAAGTCCTGAGAGAATAGTGATAAGGCAAGAAAGAGGACTATTAAAGGAAGGATATGAAAGCTCTACAGGAAAAAAGGGCCACTGAAGAATGATGGTTTAAAGAAAAAAAAAAAAAAAAAAAAATCCACTGAACTCAGAGCTCTGAGAATTTTAACCAAACACAGAACTGAAGCAGTTCCTTGGCAAGACAGATGGGAATTCCAAGCCTCAAAAAGAGCTTAGTCACCCTCTGACTCCTCGACTCCCACATGCAGTTCAGTAAAAAGTCTCCAACAGAAAACAGCAAGACAACCTCTCTCTTACCGAGCAGTGGGGCACAATGAAGCAATACAGCCCATCCAGGTGCAGAAATGGAAACCACCGTAGAGACCTCCCCATGAAGAGCAGCAGTGCCTGGTGGGGGAGGGGAGAGGAGGGGCGGGAGAGGGGAGGAGAAGGAGAAAAGGTAGCAAATGAAAAATACAGCAAGAAGATAGCAAGGCCAGCATAGGATGTCTTGCTTGAGAAGTAAGGTTAGCACCATCAAGGATAACTAAGATAAAAAAAAAAAAACAACAAACCACAAACCCACACCAAAACTCTCCTGTTGATTAGGAATCTAGATCCTTAATTATCACACAGGCTCCCTGAGAAGCCATCTCCCAGCCTTATCAAACCACCCCCCTAAAGCTGCCTCCTTCCTCACTTCTTGTTGTGTCATGCCCTCTTCTCCATCGCAGCTAGTCTCTTCCAGCTCCAGTAGATTCCCACTTTCTCTGGAGTGGCTCCAGAGCTGAGGTCTGCCCAGCCACAGCACTGTGGCTTGGAAACTACACTGCAGCTCCTGTCCTTCTCCATGTTCTTCTCTGGGTAGTTGGTAATTGCGTAACATAAGACCCTCTTTCTGGGTAACCAAGAATAGGCGAGACACACAGCTGGTTCTTCTAGTGCTGCTCTGGCCCTTCTGACAGTTCTCATCTCTGTGCGTATCTGGCTTGGGATCCTCCAATTTCAGCATTTTTGCCTCTGGGGTTTCCAGCTCAGATGTTAAGCTGCCATCATCCTTCTGCCTCAAAGAGGAGCTGTTTCCACACCTAAGGCCTTTCTTGATTTGTCCTTCAGCAGCACGGAGAACATGAACATCCTCAAAGTAGAACTGCACATAGACACTGAAACGACAAATGGTAGCAGTGAAACTCCCTGTTCCTGACAGGGATCTGTCCGAAACAAGTGGTTATCTGGGTAAAGCACTTCTGGTGAGCACCCCACAGGCATTCAGCAGGAGCAGTGGGAAAGGGTGAAGTAGAGGGCAGCTACCAGGCTGGATGTATTCTGAACAAAACGGAGATGGTGGGTTTGTTGCTGATAAAGATCTCCTTTCTGGCAAATAGCAAAGAACAGTTGCTTCAGCACTGAAATACTATGCTCGTGAGCACCTTTACCGTAGTCCAAAATAGCTGTGGAACTGCAGAGTGAGGACTTTAACGGGGCACTGAATAAAGGGACTTGCCTGGCTTTTTTCTCCCTCACGTGCTCCAGATTTGCCAGCTGCTCCCAGGAGGGAAAATCAGTCTGAAGGAATCTCTCGACTACAAGCTGGTAGTTTTCCACCTGCAAGAGTGATCCTGCAAACACATCAGAGAAAGGAGCTGAGCTAATAAAAAGAGAATACAAAACCAGCAAGCTCAGTTTCCTCATTTTAAAGTCACAAGGCCAAGCAGTGATAGGTCAGCATCTCTATACCAAATCTCCTCTTCCTTGTTTTGGAGTTGGATGGCAGAACAGCAAAAGCTCAGCAATCTCGAATTTAGCTTAGTGGTACATACCTATGAGAGCTGTATGGGCAAAGGGGCTACCATCCTTATGGGATATCACACAAGGAAGCGTGCTGCTCTTGTCCTGCAGCTGGAGGGAACTGCTCCTGGAGGAGACTCTCAGCACACCCAGTAGTATCTGCAACAGAAAGGAAGCTGTGAGGAGCATCAAACACTTCCCATCTTTGAAGGCCATAAGTCAAAGTGTGTGTAGCAGCAGCCCAAATTCAGCCCCTGTTCAGCACACCACAGGTGAGAAAATCAGTGTCACTCCCTAACAGGAGGAACAGGCATGCATCAGACAGGATGCTGGAAAGCATGGGGAGAACTGGGAACTCTCACAGCACAGACAGTAAAGGGAACAAGGCACTTACCAGTCGGGGCTGGAAACTTCCTGCTGAGAGTGTGCAGTAGGACCAGGCCAGTCTGCGATTCAGCTCCTGGGTGCCCATGTGCTGCGCCTCCAAGGGAGAAAGCAGCTGCGATGGACTGAAGCCTTCCCAGCCCTTCTGTTCTGCCACACGGCAAACTACAGACAGAGATGGGGCCTGGCACGGGGGGTTCAGGGTCAAATACTAAGAAAAAAAGAATGAACCAGCTGAATTTCTTCCCATCAGACAAACAGGAAACAGCTCACAGAGCATTTACTCACCTTCTGCAGGGGACACACATGTATTTTTGCTAGGATTTCATTATAAATATCTCTTGCTTCCTCTCTATCTGGCACCACAGCTTGCAGAAGGGGGACAAGGAACTTCTCAGCAGCTCCAGGGTTTCGGTGCATAGAGCTAAGCAATAGTTGACGGCGCCCAAAGAAGCAAGAAAACCTAAAAAAAATTAAGACAGAAGTGTTAGCAGTCCTCACTTAGTGAGTTTTGCACATAAATCAGGGATTCTTTCTGCGTGTTATGAGTGAATGTGCTGTGTGGGACAAGAACTAAGGAGAGCGCAAAAAAGAACACAAAGTGATTTTAAAAAAAGGAACATTTAAGGGCGATGCATATTTATGTCAGGCAAGCAGACAAGGAATAGGAAAATATACAGAAATGGACAGACGGGCAAAATGTTGAAACTCAAGTGGACAAAAAAACCCCCAAACCCAAGAAAACCCCCAAAACACACACCCAAAAATAATCTCCCTCGAAGTCACACATATGGACCTCCATGCATTTTGGCTAAGCTTGGTATGATTACTCATGTCAGGTATACTTGTCTGTCTTTTACAAGATGCAAAATATCACAGGACTGAAACAAACTGCTCTTGTTCCAGTATTTCCCTTGCGCTGTGTTCCTTTCAGAAGTTTAGTTCACTGCTTTTGAATGCCTGGAAGTGATCACACTGCCAGCCAAAATACAACTTAATAATAGAAAGTGAACTCAAATAAAGAGATAGCAACTAATGTTAATTGGAACAATTTTCAAGCAGTAGCAGGACTTACCAATCACATTTAAAGGAAGTGAAAAAGCTAATAAAAACGGAAACTTATAGCTAGCATCATTCCTGGGGCAAAACTGAAGTAGAAAGCATGGTAAAAATTCCACAATGCCAGTAAAGTACAGGAAGACTGAGCATTCTATAAACTGCTACTTGATTGCCTGAGATTAAATATACACATTTTAGTTTTTAAAGCCCAAGGCAGCAGTTATAGTGATCAACCATAACTATTCCAGAACAAACACAAATATTTTCACTAACAGAACTCAGAAGTAAACCCAGGAACTGGCCCACAGCTGTTATTCGAACAAAGTGCAGCCGTCAGGGAGAGCAGGAAGCCATCTGGAAGACCCAGAGATAAGCCTATGTGGGAAAATCTGCTAAAACAGAGGCTTTCAAACAAATGCGTACACTACTGGCAATACTCAGAATGTCTCAAAGTGATATGCTGAGCAGCTGCTGCTGCTCTTGTGAGCAGCCAGGACACAAGAGCCTTTATATTGGTAGTGATCTGGTTGTAGCAGCAGTTTCCAGCTCCAGCCTCAGTGCCCACCTTGATTTGTCAAGCAAACCACATTGGCAGCCACACATCCCTACAGTGCTTCCGTATTTCAGGACAAAAATTCCTAGGCAGGAGTAAGTGAGCACATACTCTGGAGCACTGCAGCCTCCCAAGAGAGTGGGCTTACTGCACGTGCACTTGAAAAAACATACAGGATTTTCTCAGAAGAGCAACTGCAAGGTACAAGCAACTGGACATGATGTGAAAACTAGGTGAATGGCTTGCTTAGGCCAGTAAACCAGAAGCAATTGCTGCTGCTGCTATTAGTATCCAAGCACAGTAATTTTGTGAACCCTTGGTCTACAAGACGCCCAGGTAGCCTAAAAAGCACATTTATGTGTAGCCTGACTTCAGAAGAGCTGTCCTCACCTCTCCTCAAATGTCTCCAGGAGACTCACCATCCAGAGGTAAAGTGGCATACTAAGATTGTAGCGGAAAAGCAGCTGTAAGTAGAGATTTCTTGAAGAGGCCGGTGGCTGGTAGGGGGTACTGAGCCTTGAAAAACTCTTCAGCACAACAGTGCTGCTCAGGCAAGCACCAAGCACAATGAAAGGGAAGGATTCCAGAGGCTTCTGCAGGAGGTGGACATCGATGAGCTGAGATACACAGACATACAACTTAAAAGCGGAGATGGCTGGTCTGCCACCACTCCCCCAAACCATCACCCCACCCTAAATCCTTTATAACTCTACTGGACCGTCTATACCAATGGGCCTGAGGGACCTGACACTGCTTAGGGAGGAATCAGATAATAATCATTTCAACTCTCATGACCAAGCCTAGAGAGTAAGATCCCAAATTTTGTTCCAGATACTTGTTGAAAGAATTCCAATGTTCCTGTAGTCTTCTGTTGATCCACACGCTCACAAGCTATCCTCAGGGCCCGAGTCTTGTTCCACAGAATGCTTTATGTCTCATAAGTCTCAACTTACCTCCACACATGCTCCTGGCCGGAGTCCACGTGCAGAGTTCAACAACTGCCGGTAAGCAAGGCACAAGCAGACTTTGTTATCCAGTAAAAAAAGACCAGCTTGGACATTGAGTACTTGGGTGATGGTTCCCTAAATAGAAAGCAAACAGAAAGTTACAGGGGTGTAGAGAGTCCCAGAACATAAAAGACTCGTAGGCCTGAGCAATAGGGAAATAAATTAGTGATGAAAATAAGACCTTGCAGGCCAGGACTGAAACCCTAGAGCACGAGTGGGTTGAAGGCTAACCCTATGAATCCTTACCACATATGAGATGATCTTCGACTCTTTGGTTGATCCTGGCCTCTCATCTTCAACTCCTGGCTCCAAGGAATCACTGAGCTGCTCAGCAGCCTCAAGGGAAGATTGAGTGGATTCTCCTTGCCAAGCACTGTCCAGTGTCTGCTCCCTCACCTGTTCTGCACAGTAGGGCAGAAGGCAGGAAGAAACACTGGTGACAAACATCCTTTGTCCAGATTTCTTCAGGGTGGACATGTTCAGGCCTGTAATTGTATACCTGTGACCCAACTGGAGGATATGATGCCATGCCAGCTGGTCGGGCTTCTAGAGCAGAGAAATGAAAAGCAACATCAGCATCTCCTGCACTGCAAAATTCTCCTTCGCCCTGATAACCCCACCCAAAAAAACTTTTCCTTTGAGAGGACTGCCTCACACTCTTGGCAAAAGGGTGATATCTGCAAGATGTTCAGGGACACCGCAACTGCATGAGGCAGGAGGGGGATATTTCTGCAGGGCATAGAACTAGACTTCTTACATACAAGGGCTATTGTAGGCTGCATGGAATTTAAAAAAAAAAAAAAAAA
>VZTL01051216.1:0-12031 GCA_013400535.1 Scopus umbretta | reverse complement strand
AAAAAAAAAAAAAAAGAGAGAGAGAGAGAATCACTAGTAAAAGGAAGACTAAATCAAACCAGGAAGTCAAGGGCAAGCACATACACAGATACTGACAGTGACTTTATGAGCAAAATGCCAAGGACTCACCTGCACCAGCACAGGGACCCAAACAGCTGAGGTGAAGCACTTCAGAAACAGAAAGAAGAATGTCTTGTGGTGAATACAGAGGAGAGGCCCAAGTCTGGCCACTTCACCTGCCACAGTGAGCTTTGACCTTTTCTTACATGGAATCCTAGAGGGCAATTGAGGAGGCAAAGGAAATCAGAGATGAAAGAAGAACTTGGAAGCGTATCAAAAGCAAAATAAACAACTATGCAGCGTGCACTTTCTGGAAATAAAGGATCCAAGAAGGTAATACAGACCATCCCTCAGAGAAGTTTTCAAAACAGTATTTGGCCACAGAATTCTTACTTGAACTCTTATGTACTAAATCCCTTTGGCATTTTACAAAACCCTAATATTTGAAGACAGTAGGATTGTGTTGAACAAATTCACATGTTCCATGTCTACATCCAGATTATAAAAAGCTTTACCACAAAAATGAAGCTAATTATAGGTCAAAAGGAAAAAAAAAAAGTTACAAGCAATTCTTCAGCAGTAAACAGAATTCAACTTTGTAGATCCATGGAATGTGACACTGTGGAAGCTCTAAGCCTATAAACAAAAAAGAGGCCTGAAAGTAACAATGGAGTCTTCCTAACAAACTTGGCACAAGGTGAAAGAGGAGAAAGCAGCAAAACTGAAAGCAAATGAGATGAGAGAGAGATGACATTTCTTTAGTAATTTCAAATAATTAAAAAAAAAAAAGTTAATTTCAAACAAACAATTGTCATTTCATTTGTCATTTTCATTTCAGCTCTTACTGGATTTGAATATAACCACCCCACTTAGTCTAAACAAATACATTCTTGACTCTACAACTTATAAACAATTATGTAATTTTATGACTTTTTTTTAAAAAAGATATACAGGACATCACCACACACAAGTGCCAGGAACAACATGTAATGACTTTATTGGTAACATCTTTAAAGAAGGAGCATAGAAAATTGGTTAGATATCAGGGAATAGCAAAGGAGCTTTATGGTAAAAGGCTAACAGGGTACACTGAAATATGGAAATAGTTTTCTTGTTCAAAACAAAAGAAAACTAAAAAGAAACTAAAGCAGCCTGACTAGTCAAGTTTTATTGTTACTAATTTACATCAATAATTCTTTACTCACGAAGATGAAACATGATCTAGCATAACCTGAAGTTATCAACTTGAGTAAGATTTGTAGTTCCATCGATTACATTTTCACATTCTGTATTATTTCCACTAAAGACAACAGATACTGTTATCAGCTGACATTTAACTGGCACCTTTATCTCAGCAATCTGATAAGAGCTTGACTGGCAGTGTATACTAATTTCATATTAGAATCTAGAATTACTTGCAATAATAGTATTAGTTCACTGTAGGTTAAAAAAAAATAATTGTGCTAATCAAGAGTGAATTTTAGCCTCTGTGAAAGTTGAATCATCACTTTGTTCTCATGTCCTTTCTGTAGTATCAAAATACAAATGGAAATATTTGTCTTATTTTGTCAAAATACAGACTAAAAACTTCCAGTGAAGTCCTGGAAAACAGCTGATTAATCAAAGTGGTTTTATTGTGTAACTTTTACTTCCATCGCTCACCATTATACTTCCACCTGTGGCAGAAAAAGAATTTGGCTCTTCCTAAGCCAAGTGCTCTTCATGATACCTGCCAAACCAGAGTAATGGTGCTATGGTGGAGTTGAGCATGCTAGGCGTTTACCTGGAGGTAAGCAGTGGTTTGGCGGATGCTGGGTATGACACTGGAATGCTGTCAGGTACTTCCTTTGGGGGATTTACTGGCACTGGATCCACCAGGATTTCCACGTACCCTGCTGCACTCTGGTCTGTCTGTGGTATATATGACCAGCTTGGGAAGAGGAACAGTGACTCCAGCCACTGAAGTTCAAAATGCAGGAGCTAAGGCAAAAAGATAAAGAGAGAAAAGCTTGAGATGAGTTACAGTATGTTTTCTCAGCATTACTTACAGCGTTCATTACTAATTTGCCCTTGCATGCAGGTCAAACTCTTGTTCTTCTGCTGGGCTGCTTTACTAAATGAGAGCAGTGATTTCTGCACGCTCTCCTATCTTACATGGAGAACTTCTGTCCTTCCAGATGCAAGTGTGGAACAGATTTGCTGAGCTCTACAGCTAGCATTTCTTGGGTTACAGTCACACCCTCCTGGCAAGGTGATAAGTAATTCACTGCAAGGCTTAGTTATTTTCAGGCTATTTTTCTAAAATTCTCTGCTTTCTTTTCCCCTGTGTTTTCAGTTAGAAGTTCATATCAATATAACTTTTTCCTGGTCTTCGTCTCCTTGGAAAGCACTATCTCAGCGCTCTTTTATCACCACTGCAGGGGCTACCTCTTATCTAGACTCCCTTTGCCTTCTTAGACCTTGAGAAGGCTTTTAATTCAATACCGCTGTTGGGCAAGCTATTATTTCCTGAAAGTATGTCATCAATGCATCACTGAACACCCAGCACAACTCTCCAGAAAGTTATTTCTGCTCCGCTAGTTGGAATTCAACAAATAGAGAGTAGTGCTATTACCTCCAGATCTCCCAGGCCACATTGAGAGTTTAACGGAACTCTCTTACATTACTACATTACGCAGCCTCTTTTTTCCAGGCCAGTGCATTCAATATTTGTTCTCCTAGCACTGACAAATTTGACACGGTCTAGCCTCTCCCCAGGATCTGAGCTTGCTGTTTTGCTGCCCATTACACAGATGTGTTACATTTCCCTCACTACAGACTTCGGCAGACCATCTGAAGCCCCTGGTGGCCTCCAACACTGTCCCAGAAGTGGGAATAAATATAGAATCCCTCAGACTGAGGACATACCTCACATGGAATTATCCCAGTATTGTCTTTTATATATAGGCAACCATCTATCAACTTCTCTTTGTCCTCTTGCCTTCCATCTGTTAAATAGCCAACCAAGATCAGGTAAGTCCTTGGCAAAGTGCTCTGCGTGGGTAAAGCACCTTGTCCTTGATGAGCCCATTCTTTAAATTCATTAGTGCTCCAAGTCAGGTGGCTGCAGCATGGCACGCACTGCTGATGCTTTAGGTCAGAGATGGAGATGAAACTGGAAAGAAAAGAAAAGCAAGACTATAGAAAAACCTCAGTTTGCAAAGTTTGGGAATTACAGTGATCTCTGCAGTGGACAAAGCTTGACTAAGTCAGAATAGCCTTAGCTATTGGCATGGTCTGATGATGCCACACAGCAAGAATCAACCCATTCACTGGCATTTATCGAGAATCTCTCTCAGCTCAGTCAACATGTTCTGCTTGAGCATCCTCTCTGAAAACAGACACCCTTTGCGCTACCATGGTCACCTGAGCAGGCATGCGGAAGACTTGGGGGAAGAAAGAAAAAGTTGAGAGTTGACAAAATAGAACGTGTTTTCAAGTACCTGTGAGGGAAGGCAAGAGGGAGAAGAGTTGTTAGTTCAGACCTTTTTAGCTTGAATGGGAAACTCTCCAAGAAAACTCCAACAAGGCTCAACACAGTTTACATACCGGTAACGAACACAGGTAAATACAGAGTTAATTCCATCATCCAGTGCTAAAAAGTGCTGAACTGTAGTAAAAGCAACATTTTTTAGAACAAAGTCTAGATGAAGATCGTGTACATTTTGGAACAACTTCCCTCCTGTGGATAGTTTACACAATACAAAGCTGAGAGACAGCAAGCCAGTAATCTTAGACTGGGCCTTCACTTAGAAGAACACAACCAAGCAAGCTAGCCCTGAATCTTTCCACCTACCCTCCTGGCTTTGGGGAGAGCGAGGAGAAGGAGATGTAACATCAAATCAACCACACATGAAGCTGTCCGCAGTTTAGAATCTGTCATGCTTAAACGGACCACGGTACTGAATATGGGAGAAGAAGGCAGCATCCTCACTAGATCCTAAGCCTTTTCAGTGTTTATATGATCATGGCAGCATTCGTTGCCTACATCCTGGCTCTCTATGCTAGAGACTTAACTAAAGTCCTCTGTCCATACTAACATCAACACTGAAGGAGCAAATACAAACTGGTCTCCAGCTAGTGATTTTGGTACTTGTTTCCAGTGAGCTTAGCTGACAATTTTAGGTTGTGAAACTGGAGCTCTATTCCCAACACCCACTGGCTCAGTAGCACGACATAATCAAATTCAGAGAGTATGAATTTGAAGAGTTTCACTTGATTAGTCAGGTATCAAAGGTTCAAAGCCAGAAACCAGTCTAGACAGTGATGGGTCTGAATCAGCTATAAATAGTATTTATATAAAAAAATTAATCTGAAGAGATAACCTTAAGCAGGTATTTATGTTGTGTATTTGGCAGGAATCTGAACAGGAGACAGATTAGCTGAAAAGGACATAAGCAAACTGCTCCATCCTCAGAGACAGAGCAGCACTGGGAATAATACTGATACCTATGACCTACAAGGAGAACATGGTGCCGCTCATGTTTTCATCACATGTGGTTTCTCCCAAAAAGCAGTCAGCACAACTACAGCAGTTCACTGGATCCTAGTTATTGCATACATCACAGAACACATACCTAGTTATCACATACATCATCACAGAACTAACTTGACCCTCTTCTGGTGCTCCAGAGCTTGATGGTTAGCTATGGATGTAGTATGTAGCATGCTGCTCACAAACAGACCATTTGCTTCACACAAGACAAACATCAACTATCTTCAACTCTTCTCTACAAACTTCCCTGAATACAAACCAAACTGTGGTTTAACCATCATAAGATATAGTCTATAGAAAAAAATATAGCGTAGATGAGATCGGTTTGGCTGGTGTGAAAGACATACCATCTACATTTATAAGCTAGTAGTACAAAATTAAAGGCCACAGGTCTCTAATCAATTCCAGTCGACCCTTGTCCCAAACTCAGCTGTACCAGGGGTTTTAATAGACATTCTCCCACCATAAGTTGGAGCAAGAGAGAAATAGATGCAGACGAGCCAAACCTTCCAATCTGGATCTCTCTCAGCAAGTTGCATGTTTTTCATGATGGTGAGAACCCAAAAGCCTTTTATCAACTAAAATACAGACCACACTATCCTAGATTTCTCCTTTGTAAGAGCACACACTGGAAGGCAGACCTCAGCTGGTCAACAGCCTCAGAGACCATGACGAGGAACAGCCTCCTGAGCAGGATCCAGCCGGGAAGCTGCTCTGCAAACACCGTGCAGTAGAACAGCTCGCTCTCAGCGAGATGCCCTACTTTGGTTACACACTCTACCTACCGCAGACTAGCGGATACGGTGCTTAATCATACCGCAAGAGCGATTGGAGGCGCATGGAAGCCAAGAAAATGCATGCGGTTACCCGTCTTCGACAACATCCCTCCCACACCCAACATCCGGGGCAGGCACGGCACATGAACGAGCGGCGCTCGTCCGGCGGCTGCCCGAGCCGCCTGCAGCCAGCGCTGCACCTAAAGAGAAGCGGAGAAACGGGGCTTCAGCGCCGTGTGGCGAGGAGGGCCCGGAGCCCACTTGGGTCACTCACCGCCGCGCTGGGCTCCGCCATGACGGTGCTACGTTGCCATGGCGACGCGGCGGCGGGAAACGCGCGGGGCCCGTCGGGAGCACCGCCGAGCTACGAGCCCGTCGGTCTCCGCCCCCTCCCTCCCCTCCGGCCAATCGCCGTCGCCGCCCGGCCCTTTCTCCCTCCCTCTTCCCTCCCTCCACCTCCAACAGCGGGCAGCGCGCGGGGCGGGCGAGCTGCCGCTGCCGCCCTTTCCTGAGGTAAATAGCATCGCGGCGGTGAGAGCCGCTTCACGTACCGGGGCCGTCCCTCACGCAGAGGGCTGGCGAGAAACGGGAACCCCGGGGGGGCTCCGTAGGCCGGGAGTCAAGCGGTCGCGCTGACAGGCGCGCTGGCAGACAGCGGCTGTGAGGGGAGGGTAGCGAGCTGGGCTCGGTCCCCTCGGTGGCAGGTAGCCATGGAGCCTCGGGAAACACTGAAGGCCTGGCAGGCCGCAGGGAGACGGCGGGGAGGGAGGGTGGCCTGGGCTTGCCCGGTTCTGGCAGAAGCTGGAAAGTGGATGTGCCTTGGTGCGTTTGATATGAATGTAAGCATCAAATGTGCGGCGGGGCTGTGAGATAGCTCTCTTCTACCCGAGCTGTGGGAAGAGTCAAACATGAAGGTTTGTGGGGATTTTCTCTGATGCTTGTGCGATTCTAGAGAAAGGCTTTTTATTTCCTTGGAAGGCTGAAGCTCCATGAAGATTGAAGGGTGTGCCCCATTGTCCTGGTTTCAGCTTAATTCAGAGTTCATTTTCTTCCCAGTAGCTGCTATAGGGCTGTGTTTTGGACTTAGTATGAGAACAATGCTGATAACACACTGATGTTTTAGTCATTGCTCAGTAGTGCTGACACCAGTCAAGGACTCTTCAGCTTCCCGTGCTCTGCCAGGGGCACAAGGATCTGGGAGGGGGCACAGCCAGGACAGCTGACCCAAACAGACCAAAGGGCTACTCCATACCATATGGCATCACGCTCAGTATAGAAACTGGGGGACTTGGCTGGGGGGCCAGCAATCGCTGCTCGGGGACAGGCTGGGCATCGGTCAGCGGATGGTGAGCAATTGCATTGTGCATCACTTGTTTTGTATATTCTTTTATCATTATTATTATTTTCTATTTCTCTGCTGTCCTATTAAACTGCCTTTATCTCAACCCATGGGTTTTAGGTTTTTTTCCCTGTTCTCTCCCCTGTCCTACCGGGGTGGGGGGAGGGTGAGCGAGCGGCTGCCTGGTGCTTAGTTGCCAATTGGGCTTAAACCACAACACCCATCCACTCCCATGACAGTATGTGATAAATAGAAAAAAAAAAATTAAAAATGTGATTTCCTCCTCCACAGAATATACTCACTGGTGCATGAGAAATTTTTTCTTTCAGGGGCTAATTTTGTATTGCCTTGTTCAAGGCAAGGAAATGAACTAGGCAAAACTTGGTAAACCTGGAAATGGCTGCAGCCTGATTAACAGGTTATTTTGCCATTTCCTTCCCTCCTGGAATGTGCTGCTGGAAAGTCAGAGCCAGTCCAAGCCTGACGTGCGGAAAAGAGCTATGTAGCTCTGTGGCCCTCATTGTTTTGTCCTGTGCGTGTGCCATTGCTGGCTTCCATATAGCAGATAAGCAACTCTGGAGTAGCTGCAGTCCGTGGAGGTGTCTGTCAGCTTGTTGGCCTTGTCCCCAGCGATTCAGGTGGCACGTAGAGTGAATTGTACGCACGTCCTGGGCTTACACACACGAAACAGGCGTATTCTTCCACTGCAATGCTTAGTAGCTCAATTTAATGCCTTTGACTAGTACAGAGATAATTGCAGAAGATGGGGGAAGCAGCGTTCGCAGTCACAAATCAATGGCTGGAAAACAGGTGCTGCAGCTGTTTCCGTTCACGGTCCCTCCTGTCCGTGATACCTGCCTCTCGCGGTAACGAACGGCCAATTCCCATTGCCCTTAGCAGGCAGAGTTCTGAAACGGCACGAGGGCAAGGTCTTAACGGGCAACGAATAAAGGGGAGTTCTTTTATCATTTCACCGCTTATTCCTCACTGTATACGCATATTTTTTTTTTTCTAAAAACGGTGTCGCTAAGAGCGCGCACGAAATGAAGCGGAGCGCGTGCGGAATGTTACGTACGCTTCGCTGTTACGTTTGCGCTATGGATGCAGCTGGTCGGTTGGCGCGTACGAGAAAACACGTGTTTTAAGTGAAAAAGCACAGGACGAGCCTATATGCTGTAAACGTGCTAGTTTGGGCCGCTAAATACCGGTCCCCGGAATTACTTGGGTGCCGCCAAGGCAGCTGAGGCACGGCGAGTAATTTTCGTACAACTCCACGGTGCAGTTTCGCGTGAACTTATCGCACCACACGGACGGCTGAAAGGCGAAGCGCGTCAGGGAGTTTTACGACCGCAGTCAGCCTCCTGCGGCTCCTTCCCCGCGCGTTTTCTCGTCGCTTTGCCCAGGCGGCACACCATCGGTTGTGTTTTTCCGCGGCTTGCCCGCCTCGGGTTTTTAAGGAAAACTCTGGCCGGCCGTGGGTTCGCCCCGGCGGGTGCGGAGGGCGGGCGGAGCGCGGCGCCGGGCCGCCTCCCGTTCGCCGCCCTCTTTCCTGCAGCCGCTGCCAGGAAGTTGGAGACGGGGTAGTTCGGCTCGGCGCTGCTCCGGCCGGGGCTGGGCAGGGCCGGGGAGGGCTTCGGGACGCGGGGGACCCTGCCATGGGGACGTAGCGGTCCGCGGAGCCATGCGCGGCCCGGCGCTGCCCTGCAGCTCGCTGGGGACGGTAAGTCACGGCGGGGGCTTCGTCGCTCTCCGCGGGAGGGGACCGTGCCCCGGCGGGGCGCCTCCTCGACCGGCGGCGGCTCCGGTTCCACAGCCGGCGGTTTGCGGGGCCTTCCCCCGGGAGGTGCGGTCGGTTGCGGGGCTGCGGCGCGGTGCCCGTCGCCCCTTCTCGCCGCGGGGCTTGTAGACCCGCGCTCCCGTCGCCCCTTCTCGCCGCCGCAGGGCTCCCCATCGCTCCGGGGCTGCGGACAGCCCGCTTGCTGGTCCCGCTCTCCGGGGGCTTATGGCTTCCCTCACGGCAAACCCGTGCCGGGGAGCGAGGGCAGCGCCCGGGGGAGCCATTTTCTCCTGCGGAGGGGCGAGGTGGGCTGTCGCGGTGGAGGGGGAGGCCGGTGCCGGGCTGATCGGAGCGGCGACAGACAGTTAGGAAGCTGAGCCGCGCCTGGCCCGCCGCCGTCACCTGGCCGCCTGCGGTGTAACCGGGCAGCGGCGCTGCGGGGCCGCTGAGGTGAGGCGAGGCGAGGCCAGGCCGGCGGTGCTCCCGCCTTCGCTCCCTCCATCCCTCCCCTCCACAGCTGGGCGCTGGGTTCGCCGCCGTTTCCGGGATTTATCCCTGAGTCAGTGAAAAGGCGGCTGGATTTACTGGAACGGCGGAGGATTTCCTGGAGCCCGCAGCGCGGCCGTTAACTGGCGAGGCGCGGGGCTATGGCGGCGCCGAGGCGTGCCCGGGGCATGGAGCCGCCCGGGCTGGGCTCCGCTCCCGCCGCCGGTGTGCCGGGGGCCGGGGTCGGCTGCCGGCGGGGAGGCCGTGCCGCCTGTGACCCACCCGGCTCCGCTTTGCTGCGCGGTCGGCCGCAGGTACCTGCGGTTCTACCGTCAGGGACGGGATGGGCGCGTTGCTGTTGGTAAAGCAAGGGAAACTTTATTGCTACTCTGCGGGCGTTTAAACAAAGATGAGTGCGCTGTGGCTACACCCCAAACCGTGGGATTTGTTTTTAGCAGGTTTACCTTTGCCGGAAAAATCTTCTCTAGCCTTTTTGGGTATCGCGGGTCAAGGTTTTTGAAGCTGTTTGTTGTAATTTTGCAGGCGCGAAAGTTACTTGCGAAATAAATTTGAGAGCTTTATGAAAAACCTGACTGCTAGAGGTGAATGACCATCCGGTATCAGCAGATGTGTGATAAAGCTGTGACATTAGGGGTGATGTCACTTAGCATCATGACATGGCCATAAATTCTGGTATAGAATTTACAAGGTCAAAGTGTATATCCCTAAATTCCCGAACATCCTAGTCACATCCACTTGCGCTTGACTGCACTGGACTTGTAATGTTGGGTTAGTCGTTAATTTGCTGTCATAAAGTTGTGACTGCCCCACTCAAAGTTACCTTCTTCCAGAAGTTTTATTTTTTGTGCTTGGAAGCTTTTGGAAATCAGGTAATAGAGTTACAGCTAGCACTGGCAAGACCACACAACTAAAACTGTGGAGTAGGAGCACTCTGCACCTTGATTAACTGTGGTTCACTTGCCATCTCAGGACCTAGGCAGGATACATCAACTGCTGAGAGGACTTGCATATAGATTTCAAAGCAGTTAGCAAACCTGGAAAAGCATATTTCTGGCTTAAGTATAGCGGTGCACAAATTTTGCTGTAATTCAGATACTATATGTGGTGTTATTCATATTATTGGCAATAAAATGCAAAAAAAAAAATGGATTCCNAAAAAAAAAAGAAAAAAAAAGTGCAGTTTCATTTATTAAAGGCAGTTCAGTTTTGTGAAGAAAAGAGACAGAATAGCCACAAGGGTGCTTCTGGCATTGATTCCTTTTGAAGCTAAAGGGAGGAATTGCAATTTTAAAGTCAGAAACTATATTATATAAAAACTGAAAACCAACCCACCAAGCGCATTGTAAGAAAGAACTGTTGGCCTACCGTCCTGTTTTCCAGTAGTGGCCAATCGTCTACCAAGGGTTTTGGAGCAGGGCAAGCGTATAACAATGAAAAATAAAAATAGTTTCCCGGCTTCTAGTGGTCTGTGACTTCCTGATCTGAGGAGTTACCGAGTCAAAATGGTGCCTTCGTATTTTGGACCCCTGAGTGTGTTTTTTCTTTTGCTGATGGGTGTGATGATTGCTTTTGGAACCCAGGCACGTTTCTAGCACCCCCAGCACTCTGGCAGGGAGTCCCACACCTCAGCTATGTGTTGGCCAAAAAAAGTACCTCCCTGTATTTCTTTTGAACCTATCTCCTGCTTGTTTTATGTGATGCCTCTTGGGTCTTGCTTTGGAAGAGATGGAGAACAGCAATCCCAGTTTACCTTCTGCATGGTATTAATGACTTTAGAGCCTGCTATAGTATCCTCTGCTCAGTTGCCTCTTTTACAACTAGTATTTTTAATCATTTCTCTTAGGGCAGCCATGCTGTACCACTGGTCATTCTTGTTACCTTTCTCTGCATCATATCTGGGTTAATTTATGTTCTCAGGATTGGGGACCAGAACTGTCCCTATGGATTTATACGCTGGCATAACAACACTTACTGTTTTGTCCTCAAATCTTTTCCCTTTTCATAGTATTTTTTCATATACTGTTTTTTTCGTAGTATTTGATTGCATTTCTGATTGCTTTGTCCAACCAGGTTCGTTCCACTTTTTATCCACGTATTATTCTAATTTTAGTTTCTATTTTTGATGACAGTCCGCTTCTACCCAAAGGGAACATGTTGGTATCTGGGTCTGTGCCAATTTCAATTACGTGGTAACTAAGGTTCTCACAAGTAATTAGTATTGTCAGTTTGGATGCCTCTCCCTTACTTTTTGTTAAGTAATCCATTTTCTGCATTAGCCGTATTATTTGGGGTAAAACTAATTTTGTCATTTAGCTCCTTCTTACCCGTTTTATTTAGTCATCACAAAGAGGCTTTGTCTTTATTTGGGGCAGATGTCTTGTGTTCTCTTCCATAATCTTGTCCTCATCCCCGGATAACCGGGTTCTTTCTTTGAACCCTTGGTAACACAGATCTTTCTATTGCCGTCTTGGGACCCTGACAGTAGAAAGCACATCTCAAAGCAATGCCGCTACGTTTCGCTATTAAAACAAACAGGAGCGTATCGGGTTCAGCGCATAGGACTCGGCGTGTGACAATCACCTGGCTCTTAAAAAATTCACCTAGCGAGTCACTGAGGCGTGAGGACGGCTGCGGCACAGCCCGGGCAGGGGCCAAGGGCTCGTGCCCAGCTGCAAATCGGCTCGGGGTTGGAGGGGGAGGCCCCTGCTGAGCCTTCCTGCCGCTCTTGCTCCGACGACGCTCTGGTGCGAGGCTGGTCAGCCGCGCTGTGGAAGTCAGCCCTGGACACAGACGGGCCAGCTACGGGGGTGTCGCGTGTCGGTGACTTGGGACTCCGACCTAGTGTTCACCACTGTGCCCTTGAAGGAAAAATTAAAAAGTTACTTTCTTACAGTTGTGATCACCTACTGACTTTTTCACTCTTTATCTCTGCTTATATGAAATAAATACTTCTAACTTTATATACTGTATATATACACACATTTTGTAAGGTGAAGTTCATGATCTTTATAGATAAATCACAGCTTTCTTTTTTTTTT
>VZTL01051215.1:126938-146744 GCA_013400535.1 Scopus umbretta | reverse complement strand
CGGCGGTTTTTCCCGGGAGACGAGCCGGTGCGCTTGGCCCGCTGCTGTCTGAACAGCTCGGCGTGTGACGGCGCTGACCCTTGGCGGTCGTGCCGCGGGTCCCGGCGTCGTGCCGGTGCTGGAGACGGGGCAGGCCTTCCCTCGAAGCTGCTCCGGCGCTGAGCTACGGAGGCGTTCAGCCGACCAGCCGTTCCGTGGAGAAGGAAAAAAACCGCATGCCGGAGAAACGTGCCTGTGGGTGACATCCGCGGACCGCGCAGCTTGCCGTAGGCCCAGCCAAGTCCGTGGGTAATGCCTCGAACCACACATCACTACACGCTGCAGCCACGGGGAAATAATAAAGTTGTGCTTCACCAGATCCTTTTTGTGAGGAACTCTGAGCAAAGTGTTCTGTATCTTACCACAGCAAGTCAACCGCACGTACGAATCAATACGTACTTTTACACCACTACTGTAAAATGGAGGGTAATAAAACATATGCAGTTGGCTAGAAAACACTATTTGGAAGAAGTCAGAAGGGAAACCAGACCTTTGTAAGTATTCATCCTTAAACTACACACATTATCCGGAAACTGAATTCCCAAACGTGATACTGTAGCGAGAGTGCGGCGTGGTACCTTGCTGGAGTCACAAAACACGTAGAAGCAAACTAAACAGATTTTCAAGATTCATTTTTGTATTTGGCAAAGCTCTGTGTTAATTTATACAAGAATATAATTTTTAATGTGAAGGCCATTATGCTCTCACACTTATTTTAGCCCAGGGACTAATAGATTAAAATTGTGATTTCTCAGCGTTCTTACATTTAGGAGCTGTAATTTAATCAAAAGAATGCTATTACAGGTAGATCCCAAACTACATGTTACAGGCTTAGTATTAGTCATCTTTGAATAGCAGATTACTAAAGATACTTGTTTTGTTCTATATTGGTACTCAGAGTATCCTAGTATTAGATATCAGTAGTAATATTATTGCTGTCACACTATGCTTGTGTAACTGTGGTCATCGTCAGACCCTAAATAAACCTGGAATTTTTACTCACATTTATTTATGGAAGCCATTAATGTTTTGCGTGTACAGACAGGAATGATTTTATGAATGAAATTCTTCTTAATACAAAACATATTATTTGTCATGCATACTCGTTTAAGTGTAGTGAACTGTTTCAAACTGTTAACACTTTTCTATACTGTAGTGTTTATGCAGTGGGGTTTACAGAAGTTATGGAATCATTTTTATTACCAACGTGGAAATAAAATTTTGATCTTCATTTCTGAGCTGTGTCGTGTTTAGACAGTCAAAAATTCACAGATATGTTTTCCTCTGCAGTCTAACTACGGCATTCCTAATCATTTCAGGGTTTCAACCGTTGGGATTGGCATTTATTGTCACATTTCAGAATGAGGTCTGTGATACAAAGAAACTGATTCAGTGAGAAGGTCCACAAGCCAGAGGCTGTCAAAGTAAGGAAAACATCATCACTTTTCCGTTCCATTCTTCTCTATCACATGTCCTAAGGACATACAAAATGTCCTACTGGGCTGGAGCTATTGTCGTGAGTCTACAGCAGTATCCTGTCCCTAACAGTGGCAACGGGAGATGCTACTTCGGAGGAGCAGGTAGGTCTTGCCTGTCGCGCAGTCCATTCCTCTCATGCCCTCTAGTGTAGGGACGCCAGGCGCTGCAGCCTGTTTGGGCTCGCCTTCCACAAGATGGTGGCTTTGTGCCTTTCCAACGCAACGCTTTGTCCTTCACAAGATACAGAGGATGTGGCAGCATACAGTACAGAGGATGTGTGGATTCACCAAGGTTTTCTAGTCCTGTTGTCATCCATATCCCTCCTGGTAATGCCCAGGACGTTTTTGAGACTCGCCCCTGGCTCCGCGCAGCCACTGCACATCTGGTGAGGCAAGTCAAGTCAGTTACTAAAAAGTCTCAGCTTACATTCTGTCCTTGCATGAGAAATTCGACTACGATGGTGAGGGTAGAGTAGTGGGAACGATGCCAACAAGGCGGAAGGCAGAGACACACGCCGTAAAGCTGTAGAGACGCATGCCTCGCGGCCCTCCACGTGCCTTCCCCTACCCCCTACACCCCAGGGCCTTGCGCTCACACTGCGGGAACCGTCTTTTTCCTTTAGCTGCGCCATCGGGCCCCCAGTTTGCTTTCTGATGTCCTTAAATTTGGAGGCACGCCGTCACTCTCCTCCTCTCCAGAGAAAGTTAAAGCAGCTGAAGAATAACATAAAGAGGATCCAGCCGGCAGCTGCCTCCCGCTGCAGGCGGATGACAGCCTGCCTCTGCGGGTGAGGAAGGACTCCTCTTAGCGTAGTCCTCAGCAGATCTGGTCCCCAACGTGCGCTGCAGCGTCTCTGCGCATAAGCACAGTACAGCCATGCAGCGTGTGTGCACCTGGGGCTACGTGTCTGGGAAGCCTCGTCTTGTAACAGCTGTAAGACACCCTGTATTCTCTTAGGTGGGTGACAGTCAAGCGACTGGAGCTACGGGGGAAGCGGGGTGGAAGGGAACGGGGGTGCAGAGAGACAGACAGACAAGCATCCGAACTTTCAAATTCCCCCAGGAGCTTTGAGAGCGGGAGCTGTGGCAAGTCCTGGACCCTTAGGGCCATGTTGTGCCTCCTCTGCATCCCTGTCCCCCCTTTCTCTTACTGCTGTCATTTTTTTTTTGCTTCCCTGCACCCCTCCCTCTTTCGTTCTCCAAGTCCTCCTCTTTCTCTGTCATTCTACCTCTCTGTTCTTTCTCTCTGTGCTTCTGCCCTGTTCCCTGTCCCTCTTTTTTTTTTAATCCTCTGTCTCTGTCCTGCAGTCCATCACCATTTTTACCACCATTAGGAGGCAAGGCAAACCCTGGCACCTTTGGTGTGGGTTGCCTGCTAACAGTCCCATCATTCTCGCTCATGCCTAGGCTCACTTTCACAAGAGCCGAGGCCAAAAATCGTGAACGTCCAGGGATTTCTCCCACACCAAAGGTGCAAGGACCCAAAGCTGGTGCTGGGCCTCGCCTTCCCTTGCCACCGCTTCCACAGCCCCACCAACACTGGGGCTCCGGCTTCGCCTTGCCTCCTCAAGGTCCCAACATTTCAGTCCTGGGCACTAGGCAGGATTACCCTGGCACTACTCGGGCACGCTGAGCACACCTTCCTCACTGTAATTCATTACACACACCCCATACAGCAGAGAACATCCTCCCGCCTACCGCAGCATCGCTTCAGGGATCAAAAAAAGCTGCTTAAACCCAGATTTACTTTTATAACTTTTAATGAACAATAATCTGGTTCCCATAAAAAAAAAAAAAAAACCAACAAGCAAGCAGAAGCAGCAAACCCAAGTAGTTCATGGGTGACTGCAGCAGCCGTTTGACTTGGCCTCCTGCCTTGCCACCCTGCACCACGCCCAGCGTCCATGCCGGGATCACGGTGGTAGGCTGACGTCCATCATAGCAATCCCTCAAGTTATTTGCCTGCTCAGGAGACAGTATTAGAAGGTGTGATGGTATCGTCCCGTACTGGCAAACTTCGACAGGTTGCAACCCTAAGGACAGATTCTTTCAAGTAAAAAAACTAGGAAGTGAAAAGTTGGGCGGAGAGCAGGGGATGCAAGCCTAATCTACCCAAACAGATCAGACTTAAAGATACCCATGAGCACTGAGAGCTCAAGGGGTGCTTTCTTTTCAAGGCACAAAATAACTAAATGTAGGCACAGATAGCAGGGTGCCCATTCCCAGTCAGGCTTTCAGTCAAGCTTGAACAGCACGTGAAAGCTCCAGGCATTTATTCAAATGTTAAAAAGCACACATATTGAGGCTTCTTGCAAGGATTAGTAACGAAGTCACATGTAAGCAAGAGAACTGCTTCAGCTAAGCTGCTCCGCAGTATAGTTTATACAGGCAAACGTTTGGGCTGGGTGCCCCGAGTGGTAAGGCCTTGCCTGGGAAATAGGGCCAGCCCAAGATGACCGTGTGAGTGGCCACAAAAGCAGAGACCTTCACATGCCCCCATCCTGAAATACAAGAACACCAAGTATTCCCTTAGTGATCGTACAGAAAGAAAAAAACAACAAGCTTCCTTCATTAAAAATTCCTCTCCTGCCTCGCCAAGAGGCTGGTGAAACAGCAGGTCTGATGTGTTGCCGTTTGAAGCCTGAAGCATCACCACACGCTACACCAAGGCTCCGAGTAAAGTGCCGGGACGTAAATAAGCCACGCAAGGAGCATTTAAGGACCCAGCTGTGGCTGCAGCACTGCTTTGTGCTGGTGACCCCCGTATGAAGATCACCAAAACCAATTTCCGCTCCTCACGTCTGCACCTGGACCTCTCAGTGCCGCCTCCCCTCCTGCTCCAGCCCTGATCACAGCTGGAAGGCGCCGGCAGCACAGCGCCGGGCTGGTGCTTACCCCCATATCCCCCCCCATCCCCTCCGTCAGCCATCCGGGGCACCGGCACGGTGCCGAGCCCCAGCCGTCCCCTCGCACGCACCGGCTGAGGACTGGTGCAGGCAGGAGACACGGCGTTATTGCGGAGAAGTTACCTGACCTTACAAGGAGGGACATCCACTGCCGGCACTGGTGACTAGGCACAACCACACGCGGCAACGGTCTGTACCGGCACCGTCCACCCGATGCAGCCCCGCTGGGAATCCTCCTCCAGAAGTGATGCTGTGGCGAGCCCCCCACCTTCTTCACCGGCTCTCCTGCCCCATCGCCTTGCGCGCACACACACACACAAAAAAAGTCTGTAGGGGCCTCTCTGCCATCCCATCACCCATCTGCCTGGACTGGAAAAGTTGTTTGATAAACTCACTAGGCACTGAATTTGTTTGGTGGTTGGTCGGTGGTTTTTCTTGTTGGTTGGTTTGTTTTGTGGTTTGTTTTTTTGAGGATTTTTCGGGGGGTTGGTTTTTTTGTTTGTTTGTTTTGGGTTTTTTTTTAAAGTGATTTGGGGCAATGATAGAGCTAAAACTGGGTTTAAGGACACTGTCTTAGTGCCTAGAAACACCCTGGTGATAGAAGTAAGCTGGGTACATTTAACTACAAGATGACAGATTCAGAAGTTTTTGCAGCTTCAATAAAACTCTCAACAGCTACAGAACATTTTTTTTTTCCTGTGTTAATTTAATCATACAAATATTCATTTATACATTAAGGAAAAAGCTTCCTTTATTTTTACCCCCAATGTGCTATCATAGGACTTCTCCCAGACTCAATGAGGCAACACACCACCCTGTTCTACACATGCACTCCCCCCAGAGAGAATAGACAGGCTGCAGAACGACCCACGCACTCACACACAAAAAAAAAATTAAACACACAACAGAAACCCAGACGTGGGACAGCGTGCATTTCCTAACCCTGCAGATTCCAGCTGCTCTCATGCCCACGTGCTCCCTGACCACACAGCTCTGCCCCTCGGTGGGGAAGCCGCGTCTTCCAAACCTTGGAGGGGTCTGGACCCAATGCTTCCGAGATGTGGGCAGCAGACTCCAGCTCCCCTCGGCCCCTCACGTGGCATTGCCAGTTTTGGGCTAGTCCTAGGGATATCGTGCACCAGTTTGCCTAGGCTGAGAGAGGGCGCCCAGGCTGCCGTTGCTCAACTCGTATTAGCAATACGACACATGCTAAGAGTGGCTCACGTTGGCACAGGGATCCATTTTGGAGACCATCGGAGATGTTCTGCATTACCTTTTTTCTTTTGGAGGAGTAGGGGGGGGTAAGGAAGATCTCTCTTTCCCTCCTCCTCAGGACTTCAAGACAGATGGGCGTTAATCAGACCGGTGCCAGTGGCAGCCCCTCTGTCACCGCACCCTCCCATACTAGTGGGTACCAGCCCCATCCCTCTCCCAGTCAGGAGCACCAGCCTCACTGGGGTAACAGTCTCTTTACTGGTTCACCAGTCTCAACCCGGTAAGGATTTCCTCCCATTTCTAACAGGCCTGAATTCTGTGTGCGTAACTCACTTGGATCGGGTTATCCGAGCCACTGCACACACTGCAGGCTCAACAAAACATTTGGCATTCAACACTTCTGAAAAATCAGGCCCTCTGTTTCAGGTATCCGATGTTAAGACTCCATGAGTTTGAATGCATCGGCCCTACGGAAACCATTACAATCACAGTGCCCTGAAGTCAGCCGGGAAGAGCTTTGCTGAATACATCTCAAATCCCCCTAATTGAAAGCTGGAAACCTGACAGCAAGAGTAATTTGAAGGCTGGCTGCACCACCAAGCTCCAAGGAACCAGAGGAGATAAAACCACCTGTGGCCTCAGTGAAACAGTTTTTACTGAAGAAAAAACCCAGAGGTAGAGCAACCACTAATTTAAACATTCTTCCACTGTCACGGCCAGGTTTACAACCCCAACCCTCGAAGCAACCAGAGCTCTGTGCGATCGTTGCAGAGATCATTCCCGCAGACAGGAACGCTCACACTCAGCTACCTGAGGAAGAGCGGTGATGTGAGCAGCAAGAGGCTGCAGATTTCAGCAGCGACTCGGATCTGGCCCTGCCTTTCTTCACACCCTGGAGTAAGTGACACTTGTCACAAGGACACCATGGACTGAAAACACTCAAGAGAGAGAATTCAAGTCTGTGCAGAACAAGTATGCCTTCTGAGTGGGAAAGCACACGACTACTTGGGGTGCATGCAAGATTTTTTTTTTTTTTTCAAGAAAAAGGAAAAAATCAGTCTTAGGAAGAGCACAGGAATATCAATGTGGCAGCCATTATATACGGGAGGAGCATACGTGGCTGGGAGCAGAAGAAAGCCAGCGTGGAGGTATCCGAGCTCAAGGGTCTCCCAGATGCCTCAGCTGACACAACGCAAAGGTTGCAGTGCCAGCTATAACATACAGACTCAGATCTTAATTCTTCCCCCCTTCCACTACGCAGCTGATAAAAGGAGCTAATAAAGATAAGGAATCACCTTGTCACTTGGACAACCAGCCGTCTCCAGTGTTTTGGACTCCTTCGGAAGGGAAGCGGCAGTATTGCAAGAGGCGTGATGGTCAGGTACGTGTCCATGCCTTCAGAGCTTGTCACACCAGCCACCTGCTCAGGAAGGAGGGAGCGAAGAAAGAATCCGCTTGCCCACCCTACACTACAGTGATGCAAATCATTCCCTAGACTGAAAGCTAAGAGGGGATAGCTAATCCACGGCAAAGTGATGTTACAGGACAAGAACCAAAGGCTGCAGCTGCACTGAGCAGCGCAGCACCACCTGCCATGGGTTCACTCTGGATCTGAACGCTCGCCCAGCTCTAGGAAGCTGCCGAGACAGACCCAGGTGCGCACCACACTGCAAGTGCAAACAGCTAGCAGTCCAAATCCTGCGGTGCCTCTTTTATGCAGGTAATTTCTTACATCATACTGGTTTCTCCCAGCAAACAGATTTTTGAAGGGAGACTTCAGATAACAGTGACCTTTAACAGCTGAACCTCTGAAACACAAACAAAATCTATTGCCCAGTTCTTCCTCTGTTGGACGCAAGGAACTCTCACTGTCCTCCACAAGATCCTTCTCTATGCGCCAAGATAAGAGAGTTCTTGGTGGCTGCAATGAAAGCGAATCCCCCATTCAAAATCAACCAAGAAAACACAACTAGTCAAGAGCAATCAGTGCAAAGCCATGCACCACGCAGCAAGCCTGCGCTTTGCTCCAACACGGAGAACAAGAGTCTTCACTGGAAAGACGCAGAAGGTGGTAGCAGGAGCTTTGCATATTACTGTATCTTTGGCAGATGGCTGTTGCAGCCTTATTCATGTTTCTGAGTAAGATGGTGTCCCCTCACCTCGCTCCCCTTCAAGCAGGACCTGTGGGGACACAGCATGTTAGAAATCCACCACAGCATTCGAGGCCGTTCTCCCTTCCCGCACACTGGACTTCCCAATCCGTAACTGGAGGAAGATATGTTGGGGGAAACAGCAGAGCAACCTGAATCTGTAGAGGAGTGATTCCTCCTCTAATACCAAGCCCTGGAGAGCCCATTTAGAAGGTAGGAGCCTCAACAAAGCTACAAGCCAGGACGATAAAGGCGAATGAATACAAGGCGACAGAGTGGAATCCAGCTGGTGAAGCTAAGTCTTGCTCTGCATTCAGAAACGCAAAAAATTGGCATCTAAGCTAATACTTCATCACAGGAGAAATGAATTTAAACTTATACTCTATGAGAGAGAGATGGGAGATTCAAAATTAAAAGGTCATGACTTCTGTAAAGCTTTGCAACTACTACCAAGTGAATTATAGCTACAGAAAAAGAGTTTCTCTTGGCACAAGACTGATACGCTTGCTTGGTTGCTCTAGGCACAGCTACTGTACATCAAGAGTTAACAAAAAGGTATTTTAAAATGCTAACCATATAGGACAGCTCTGGAACTTCAATAACTCTGTTTCGTATTAATATGGGTGTGTATTTGTGTGTACTTCATGTACAAGGGGAAGGGAAATAAGCCCTCCATGTTATCCTAGAAGCCCCAGAGTCGTTCTCTCCGAGTCTGATACCGAGACCTGGTCTTCAGCATGGTTTCCAATGACATGCATGACAACTAACAGCAACACCCAAACCAAAAGTGGGGAAAAAAAAAAGAAAGAAAAAAGAAATAAGAGAAGATTAAAAAATTGGTAACTAAAACCAGCAGATGATATTAAAAATGCGGAACTGGGTGCAGACCCAACCTGTCATTAAAAAATGTCCGACAAAAAGAAGTTACTGCGCAAACCCCAGAAGATGCTAAGCAAATTCCTGTTCGGTAGCAAGCAAAACACGACAGTTCCATAAAAATGCACGCTGTCCCTCATTTAAAAAAATATGAACAAAAAACAAACAGAAATTAAACATTTGCTCAAACTACAACCGCTCTGTAGGCAAAACTTTTTTTAAAGATGGCTTTTTCATTTTCATTTTTTAGACTTCTTTTTAAGCTACCTAATTATGTGTGAGAATGATTTCTAAAAAAAAACCTCATGGTGTTGGTGTATTTTCTCTCTCATAGCATTAAACAACACTCCTGAAATCCAGCATTCACACATGCATACTTAGATTTCATATTTTCCTCTGGAAACAGCTAGTCTTAAGTTACTAGGCTTTTGTTTTTTCTTCTTTATCCAGAACACGGAGGCAGAGAAGGGGGGTCCACGTTGTGTCTGTCTGCCACATGAATCCCCCTCCCTTCCCCCAAAAGTCAGTTCTTCGTTAAATTCTCCTCTTGTTGATACCCGTTTTGTGTTTTTGTGTTTTTAAGACTGTCCGAAGGGGTAAGGACCGTGGAAACCCTGAAAGAAAGTTGGAGACATAATCAATTTCAATAGGCAAAAAATAAAATTGATCAGTGTACGCCTACAAATACCAGCCATCCCGTCCCAGTACTTCTAAACCAAACACAACCCTTTACCCACCAATACAACCTTTGTCGCCCAGCTTTATGAAACACTCTTAAAAGACAGGTTTTGCGGTTTGTAGCTGGCTTCCCCAGAGATGTCAGATACTTACCTCTTTCAGGTGCTATTTAGGCCCGGTAATAGCCAGGTGTTACCGGGCCACAACATAACTTGTGGTTATTTTCTACACCAGAGCAAAAATCCCCTATAGATGCTACAAGACCTGCAAGGCCAAGCAACTGCAGTTTCACAAGTCTATTCTAAAGATTACAGCAAACTCTTAAGTAAGAGGCTGTAACTGGTAGAAGAGTCTGTTTAAGAAAAAAAGAAAAACAGGATTTGGAAATCCACGCTCCCACAACTGCCACCTTTGCTCTCTCAAGATAACAATACACATTTTCCTCAAGTGAAAATCAACCACAACATTTCACAACAACAACAAAAATCAAAATGCTTACTACAGAATCCATTTTCCCTCCTTTATATCCTGAAGTGAGTCACCTAAATGACAGATCTAGTAACAGGTCTCAAATTAACAGGAACTCCTTTCTGTAATTTCTATTGTTTAACGCAACTATCCAGGGTTTCATCAGGAAGCAAAAGCAAGCGACCAACAGGCAGGCGAGAGATCCCCCGAGTCACAGGGATATATAGTTTGTCATGACGATGAAGATACAACCCACACACAAAATCCTCCTGTAAGATCCAGACACATACTCGGGTCAGAAGTAAGACAAGGGAGAAAAGCTCCTTATATTTCATTGTCAAAGTTAGAACACTATTACGCAAATGCCTTTTTTTTTTTTTTTCCCCCCCCAAACACAGTCCAGCTTCTTTCCAGCATGCTGACGAGTAAGACAGCTGAGGGCCCAATTAGCACAAAGCCATTCTCGATCTTTAAGCAAAGGTCTGAGTTCAGTTTTCACCATTTTGCCTTTAGCAGGGCAAATCTCAAAGGAAACGCCGTTTCCTGCACGTTCTCCTACAACTCTAGAACAACCTCGCTGCATGAGCCACAGAGTCACGAAGTAACGGGTCTTTAACACGACTCCTATAAAGAAAGTACCAACTTCATTAGCTTAAGCCCAGTTGCAAAACCCCAAGTTCAAGAGCTCTGTTGTGCATCTATGTTCTAAAGGAAGTGCTACAAGAGACCTATAATCTTGCTACAGCTGGCGAGAAAAAGTTAATTCTTTAGGATGTATCAGGTGGCAAAACACAAGACAATGGTAAAATGAAGCATCTATCAGCAGCTCTCAAAATTCAACCACAAGAGGTGGATTAGTAGACAATTAGGACATCTCATGAACTGCGTGGGAAACATAGAAGTCTGGAAACTTGGAAATCGCTGTTTTCAGACAGAAACACGTGCAAGTGATGGAGAAGCAAACACGCTTCTACCCTAGGAATATGCTGTGCTTCCAGTTTGTAAAGCCAGCTGTTCCAAGGGTAACACCCAGCAGATTCCAGCACAAATAGTTCACCTCAGAAAGGAGCAGCTCCCACCAAAATCAAGAGACTGAGATATTCAACATTTCCAAAAAACACAGTCACTGAAACAGGGCGAAGGGGAGGTGCAGAAGAGAAACGTTAAAATAATCTGAATAGGTGCACAAAAAAAAACCCCAAAGGACATGGAAGGCAAACGACGTTATAAGCAAGATCCGAAGCAGTCCCACCTCAAAGGGGTTAAGCTAGTGTACTTATTCTTGCTCGACAGAAGAAAAACAGGATTTGTCGCTGATTCCTGGTACAGACCCAGTGGCCGGAATTTGCTTCATCTTTTAGTTACCTGCACACACGGTTTTGTTTGCAGATACTGACTGGCAAGCACCCACACGCCTCATGAGAGTGGTTTAAACATCAGCTGCTCCCAGCTGCCTGCTCCCTCTGCTGGGGGCAGCCGCCCGCACAGCAGAGCCAGCGTTGCACCGTTTATGCATTTCACAGTTTACGTCGCGGGCAAAAACTGGTCGATTTAATTCATGCATGCCGTAAGCCAAGACATCTGCATCACCCCGTGGCATAAAAGAATTAACACAGTTAATCAGTACACAGAGTCCTCAGCTTAAGTCAGACCTGAGACCAGATCATTAGTCTTTTTGTATGCAGAGACACCCCTGTGAAGAGGCTATTAACCTTGTTTTCAGGGAAACCCTCTGGATCTTCAGACACTGTTTTCTGTAGCGTCTAATTCAAGGCTGCACAATTATGCTAATCAAGTGTTAATTAAAACCAGAATTTCTCTCACCTTCAGGGCATCAGATTACTAAGCTTTGTACCACTTGCTACCCTGCACTTAACAGGCTGACATCTCTAGGTGAGCTTCGCTCACCAGCAATTCCACGAACAGGCCCAAAATCTGCTGGGACCAAGGTTAGCTTCTCCTGATGCAATGAATTTCACCAAAAAGTCCAAAATCTTTGCTTTTGGGATTGCCGCTCTTCACTGCATTTCACTTACCCGTGAGATTTATTAGCATACATGAGAACTTACAAAATTAAAAAACACTTGCTTTTTTTCTTTAAGATCGAGTATAGACCTGGTTTAACATCAAGCCCTGAGCAAGAAACTGTTACTCCCCTTTGTGAACTGAGAATACTTTCCTTCTTCCTCGGTAAGATGCAAGCTCTCTGCAGAGCAATTGTTTCTCATTACATTTATTCAACATGCACAGTGTAAGTGTCTTGATACCCGAAAACTTCAGTTGCTGCTGCAATGCAAATACCACACTCCATTATATGACATTTTCAAGAATAATTATCCCTTGTACGCAATGTTTTACATCATAAACATGCAAAAATAATTCTGCATACAATTGCAGTTTTTCCCGAGTTATTTCGGCTGAAGAATTATTCACGCTATTTTTGGTGAATTCCCTTCTATTCTCAAAATGAGATCAGTCTTTATGAAAAGCTCAGCTGCAGCTTTGCAAATTTACGTTCAGTTCTTCCAATATCTTCCACAGAAGTAATTGCTAACTTGCTAGTGAAAGCATACTTGCTATTCATACAGATAAATATGTAAGAACAGAGGACCATGTTTTTTTCACAAAAAGACTCTACATGAAAATTACTGGTATAAATTATCATTTGGCTTCTGTGTCTAGAAGAGAATTGAGGTGTTTTGGAAAGTTAAAGACCTTTGCAAATACTGAGCTCTTTAAAAACGAAGGCACCTGTGCTAGAAATAAAATGAAGATTAAGTTAATCTTTCATAAACCATCACAACACAGGCTTTCAAATAGCTATCTTTATTTCACCTTTGTGACTGAGTCAAGATCAATAAAAGGTACACTTCAAGAGAGACAGGAGTTTCTGATGTACAGCTGCAAAGCAATACAGGAGTCTCCCAGTGTACACTGACAGTAGCATCAGACAACGCTACAAGTCCCCGTTTCCTCATCACCTCCTGGGCCGCTCCTAGTCAGTGCTTCTCCAAACTACACAGAGTTCTCTTGACTGACTTACATAAACTGAACACAAACAGAAGAACAAAGTATTGAGCTTTTTTTTTTTTTTTTCTCCTTTTTTTTAATCCCATGCATGCTGTGCAAACATGGCGTGGCAGTTATGACCACCAGGAAGTTAAGAACCTTCTCACAGCGCAGCCACTCGTAGGGCTGGTTTAGACGCACGTAGCTGATGCAGTACATGAGGGCTCAGGTACATGATTAAGTTACCATGCAACAACTTAGCTCTCGTAACTTAATCAATGGCGTGCTTTTAGTCTGCAGAGATAAAAGAACAGGGAAACTCTGCTGGCCTGCAATGGAGCAAAGTTAAGCTACGAATCGGATTATCTCACATTTCCCCACAGTCCAAAAGCACACGGACTGTCGGTTTTCATGGATGAGCTAACATGCAGCATCCAAACACATTATTCTTTCACCAGATAAGCAAACCAGCTCATGCAACATCAGTTTAGCCTGCAGATGCTATGCAGCAGTGTGGCTGTCAAAGAGTAGCTATGGTAGGTGTGAGTCCAACGTTCTCCCACTTTGTTCAAAATGAATTTTAACCATGTGGTAACTGGCCCAGTTTGAAGCCCAGCTACCAGGATGGAAGGAGCCTCTCTTCTACGTAGATACAAACACCTCTGGGGCATCCTCCTCACCCACAAATATAGTTTGGTACCCAAACAGTTTCCAGTGAAAAGATTTCTGTCTAAAGTTTACAGACGTACTCCAAAAAATATGCAAATTGGAGTGCCCCAGTTTGGAAGAAGCACGCATCTAGAAGCGGCAGCAACTTTTAAACTCGGAGAGGGGAAGCCAGTCAAAGGCTCTAAGGAGAGGTTTGGTTTCCCCTTGCATATAGAAAGCTGTCAAGTAGCATGGATCAGAGTTCAGCTCCACACAGAATGAAGTAAGATGGGGAGCATAAATACAGCAGGAAAAAAGGTGTTAAGATTTTAATTTTGTGAACTCCAAATACGCTTCCATTTCATTGGGCTTTTGAGAGCAGCGTGAGTAACGAACAGAACAGATTAATACCAGACAAGCTGTAGAACGCCCTTTGCTATGGCGGTGACTACACAAATTGTTCTGTACGGGCAAATCTTCGCAGAATCAGAATTCTGCATGCAGTTTTCTGCATTACACAGAAAGCAGCAATTCCTCAATTCATATGGGCAACAGATTTAGATATATCTATTTGTTTTATATATAGGTGACAAGTACAATCTGAATGTCAGTATATGGCTATCCACTTCAGATCTTTTCAGACATTTAAACCTGTATGTTTCTTTCCTTAGTTAAGAAATTTAACTCTAATTCCCCAGGCACCGTAAGACTGCATCTTGCGCTTTTAATGTAAAAGACTGTCACAAGAGAGCAGCAGTGACCTCGACAGTGTTGCTATGAGACAGGAGCGAGTAAATAGAAGGAAGCTATATTAGCCTCATCTCTCTCGAGAATACAGCGAGAAAGCGATTGCCAAAGAGGAGAATAAAATACCCATGCATGGGTATATCTGGACTCTAATACAGCTCATCCCTATCCCGAGATAAGCATCCTATCCCGCACTTAAGCGCATTTTTAATTCTAAGAACATGCAAAAACTCCACTGGGAACGGGTATCACAACAACATGCTTAAAGCAATGCCCTGACCAGAGACCCTGATCTACAACCTTCCAGCAGTTTATTCAGTAAGGTGAGCAGGGTGGACCCAGGGAAGGCATAGACTACAGCAGGAGTAAAGATCACAATCGGTTTGCTTCAACCTTAACAGGTTTCATCTTATCTGCTTATAGGGAATTCAGCACCTTGCTTTGTTTTGTCGTTTTTTTGTTTTTTTTTCCTAAGAAAGTTTGTTTCACTGAGCAGAGCATCCAAACCATGTACTCTGTGCTGCTGTATAGAAGCATTTGGAATGTTTCCATGTGTGAAACATTGATATACTTGTCTAATCCAGCAGCAGATGGCACATCAGTGTCACTGAGATCCTGACTCCAATGGGGAATTTTAAGAGGACAAGTCACACCTGCTCAGTTGCACCAGAGGGAGAACTAATACAGACAAGGTCTGGCAACTTCTAGTATGTTTTACAGCTGCAGACGCCAAAAACTGCTACTTTTATCTCAAAGATTTCACGGTCTCATGCAACTGCATGACTGGGGTCCTCCACGATCTCTTGGCAGAGAGGAAGCCTCCACAACGATCTGAGAAATATTTAAGGGCTTCTATTACTTCTAAATACGGGACATAGGCCCTTCCGAACACCTTAACTAGACCTTACTCATCCCCTTTGCTATATATCTCACCCAACGGTGTGTCAAACACAACTGGGGATGCACTCCATTCTCCGGGTACACGAAAGCAGACAAAAATATTAGAGATCCAGGAATCCTAACGTGCGACCATGTAACCAATCCACAGTACCCTTTTGTCTGCTCCTAGAACTGGAAATAAAGCCTTTCACATCAATATTCAATCACAAGACAACAGCTCCAAACATAGCAGTTTTTATTCCCCCCTCTCAAGCAGCAGAGTACAGGTCAAGTCCCCGGGGAAGTGGGGAATATGGGCCAGATATAGCTTTTCCTAACAGGTACTGGAACACCATTTGCTGATCAGGTGGTTTAATACTTCTGACATCACCTCCAATAAGCCCTTTTCCACTTAAGCAGTATCCCCAGCTGGGATACACATTACCCTTTTTAGAAAAAAAAAAAAGTCCAGATTGCAGGAAGAAGGCATGCAATAGTGCTAGACCTAAACCAGGGAAGGTGAGCATGTTCACCCGGCGATTTTAAACAAGACCAAGTATCTAGGATGTCAAACCTACACAAACTTGTTCACTACAGAAAGAGTATTGTACCAACGCGAATATTACATCTGTGGCAGAATGCCTCCTGCCCGGGACAGGAAGGGCAAGGCTGGAACAGGACTCTGATCTTCAGACCTACCTTAATAACGGCCTCCAAAGGAAAAGCTAACCTGTTTTATTATTATCACAAATAGAAACATCGCAGTAGAGACAAAAAAACAAACAAAAAAAAAATCAATGAACTTTCATATACCCCACCCCACCTCTAAAAAAAGATCATAAAGTTATCCCTTCTGAAGCAAGCAAGAAACAAAATTTCTGCTTTTAGCTCAGATAATCTACCTCAAACCCACCCAAGAATATTCTGTAAATACAAAAAAGAAACAAAAGACCCGAAATAAAACAACAACAAAAAAAGAGGGGAGAAAGGCCACCTACTCTGCATCTGAGGTTAGATTATAATGGCTCACATCTCATGAGAGTACTGATTGTTGACTTTGGGTTACTAGCTAAATCAGCTTGCTTAAATTTAGTGAAATCCTCTCTGGTAGTGCTTCACTCTCCTTTTTGGCTTTTCCACAGTAGATCTGACCTTTGCTATGTTCTCTGCACCTCCAACAGGTATCGGTTTCTTACACCTACGTTCTTAGGAAAGACAAAGCATCTGCTCCTCAGCCAAGAGAGTCTGTTGGTACACTTTACCTCCCGGTGCCCACACCACTCTCCACTCACTAGGAAGGGTAAGGATATACACCAAACGGAGAGACCTAGTGAAAACTGAAGGCCACGTTACTGCCAAAACCCCACCATCCAGAATTTCTACACAGGAACTTTATCCGCAGTGCATATATTAGCAGTTCCACATCTAGCCACCTGCAAGTGCAAATCAACTACAAAGCAATTGCCAAGCTCTGCACTCAGAAAGTAAGCAAGGAAAAAAAATAAAAACAATACCAAAAACCACCTCCAGCCTAAAGCTGACCACCAAAAGTGGAACTGAGTTTTCCCACCTAAATTAAACCTAGTATTTTAGCTGTGAAAGGCTTAGGTAAGTCCACTGTCTCACCAAAGCTGTATGTACTAACTGTTTTTATTTTTCATCAACTGATACGCTGACCAATCTTTGCTGGGACACAGACAGCTGCAGAGCAGCACTCCCCACCTGAAGCACCTGAGATAAAGTTTATGCAGAGAAGCTCTATCAGTATATAGACAGCCTCTGCAGTCAGACAATGGCCTGTCTCTTCAGGGAGCACTGCTATCCACCAAGCAACCACTAAAAGGCAGTCACTGCAAATTCAGGTTGTATTTAAACTGATAGGTGAAAGGCTTTATTTTTTAATCATTTCCTAAGCCATCCATTTCACTTTTAGTGAGCAAGAACCTTGAAGCAGGAGCCAATACAGCTTATAGCGATTTATGTTTGGGGTGCAAAACACAAAAAGGGTGATTGGTAGTCTGTCAAAGAGTTAATCCCGCGCATGCCATCAGTTAAAAAAAATGCATAGCCCTGGTGCAAAGTAGGTCACTAAAATATGATCCACTGGTAGAGGACAGGCAGTTCATCCAGTTAGGAACTAAAGTGCTGTAGGTGAACTAACATTAGGGCTTTATTAAGTCATTCAGCAACCAAGTGTTATTGTCCTACACAGCCTGCTTAAAGTACAGTAAAGCATTTTTAAAGGATTTTAAAAATCAAACTAGTTTGACATACGACAGTACACACCTACACATACTGGCTGCATTAACAGGTGGATTCTGAATTGTAAATAATCCTGCAATTCATTTTTCACACACAAGCAAATAAAAACAGTCAAAATATCACTCAGACTCATATAGCATCCACCAAGCAAGCGTTTGAGAGAGATTTAAAGTAAAGAGAATTTAAAGTCATCTACAATTATAAACAAGACAAGGACACAGACAGGAATAGTCCTTTGATTGACTGTTCCTGACTTGTAGCTTCTGGGATCAAAATGTGGAGCTCTGTAGTCTCCCCACACCAGCTAAAAAGAAGTCATCCGGTTAATCTTAGGGGTTGGGGATGTGGTTACTGTTTCTCTTTTCACAATGATGTAAAACTCAGGAGCACATCTAGAGAGATATTTTGACTTATTTGCACACGCAACCGGAGCAGGCTCCAGCCACTAATAGTTACAGCACCCAGACAAGATTATATAAATTTTAAGAAGGACTTGAAGCAAAACCAAAAAGGTGGATCTGGTAGAGTCTTTCAGAGGCAAAAATATTTTAATATAACATGAGGACTTGGCAGAGTCAGACAGTCAAATTCAAAACCTTCCTTAGCAGGTCTGGCAGAAGCAGAAGGGAAGGGCTTTGCAGTTTGTAACGAAGAACTATTACATACATCACAGTCTCATCACCTACCCATTCTCCTGTTCTCCCAGGGCACCTACCTTACTGTATGTCACTACCGACAAGTTGTTCGAGTGACTGCTGGGGGACAGATTTACAGAGTTTTGTGACAGTCCATTCTGATCTTGTTCGATTTGGTCAGGAGCAGGCCCCCATGTGTTTTTGCTGATTGTGCCTAGCTCGGAACCCCCAGGGTCTTTTAGGTTATTTTCATCTGGTTGCCTGTTCTTCTGTGGAGAGGCGAATGGGTTAAAGTTTCCTTCTACCTTGCGATGCGGTTGCGTGTTGAACTCTGTTTCAAAGGATGACAGCTGCTGTGTTACACCTAGAAGTCCTCCAACTTCCACGCTGAGGATCACCCAGATGACATCTGTGGAAAAAGACACAGACTCAGGTTGTCACTAGGTGGAGTTATGAAGGAGGAGGCAGAAGGAGAAAAACAGAACATGAATTCCATCCTTTACAATAGCAAGAAGAAAGGCTGATTGTTTAAAATACATTTTTAAGAAGCATCAGAAGTACCAGTTAAACACTAATTTAGCGTCCAATCTTTCAAGAAAACCAGGCAAGCTTTACTCCTACTGAACTTACATGAACCAGCTAAGAACATATCAACAACAAACTGACATGACAACTTGAAGTCCCATACTTCAGATTACCAAGAAGATGCACTGAAAAAAGAAAACCCTAAGTGACTTCATCCAAGGCTACGCAGCAAGACTGAAATGAGAGCCAGGAGATATCACTGCCAATCTTTGTTGGGAAAGAAAAGGCAATGTTTTTTGTTTAGCTTTAAAAGGCTAATATTAAATAATATTAGTATAAAACAACAAAAAGGTGACTTCGAAGGTAATTGTGTTTATGACAATTCACTGCAAAGCATCTCCATTCTGGTTGCAAAACACTCACAGTAGGTGGATAAGATACCCAGGCTTGATAGACTATTACACAAATTCGCAAACTACTGGTTAGAATAAAAAAACATATTCTCAGTTCTTACCTAATGTGTGTCTGTCTCTTGTACATAGAGAAAATTGTTATTTTACTTACCATTTCATTTACACTTCATGCAAACATTATGGCTTGTTTACATAAATACATTTCTTGGTATATATCTAAATTCAGTTTCATTGTTTTTTGGTTTTTTTTTTCCCCCACCTCTCCATTAAATGTGCTCCAGTTTTGTTTTGCTACATGGAGAGGGGGAATTAAAAAGAACAGCAGCAATACCTTATCTCATCTCAGCAGATCTAATAACAGCACCTCATGTCATATATAATTGCTTCCAGGTTTTCTGCAGCCAAGTGTTAACCTACAAGGGGCTCCTCCGTGCTGGCACTGGCGGCCTGGAGGAGGAGGCAGCAGGTAGTTTTGCTGTTCGGTTTTACCACCATCGCTTCTCAAGCGGCATTAATCCACTGAAGCTCTCCTTCCAGTCCCTCCCTCGGTTTTTAGGGCTCATTAGTTTGCGTTTTACGACCCAATTAAAGACCGGGGGATTCTACCTTACGAAAATTCGACCTGCTTAAGGACCCCCAGCCCCCTGCCAGGGCTGTGACCCCCCTTTCTAAACCCCACGAAGGCTCCGCAGCAGCCCGGGCCTCCGCACCCGCCCCGCGGCCCCCTCCCGCCGCCCGCAGCGGAACAGCACCGCGGCGCCCCCTGCTGCCCGCCCGGCCCCCTCAGGGCCCTGGGTCCCCCGCAGCCCCCCCAGCCCCATCAGGACCTCAGTCCCCTCAGGACCTTGGGTGCCCCGGAGCCCCCCCAGACCCCCGGG
>VZTL01051215.1:107110-118555 GCA_013400535.1 Scopus umbretta | reverse complement strand
GCAGGCCAAAAATCTGGATTCGGTACCTAGCTTGGGGAAAATGCGTGCCATTTGCAGGGGCAAACTATTTGCAACCTGACTGTTTGCAGGTCCTTGAGACCGAGTAGTACACCCTACCATTCTGCCTGTCTACTATAGGCACAGTATTAGTGGACTTTACAAGCACATGCAAGCATTTAATGAGAGATGGCTTCAAGATCAAACACACTCAAGGCCCTGAAATTTGTGGGTTTATATATATCTTTTTTTATATATAAAAATATATATAAAACCACACTTTTTTTTGGTTGGTCGAGTTTTTTTTAGCTCTTTACCCTTGTGCCCCAGCTGTAATTGCATAGCACCAACTGCAGATACTTCAGGGACAGGAACAAAGAGACCCCTGAGAGGAAGGGGCTATAATCCAAAGGCTTCTGCTTACACATCCATGCCTGCTTTATTTTATTCTTCCTAGGTATGATTTGCACCACAACTACCCCTTCGCTCTCTGCCATAGGAGATAAATTACTATTATAAACCAAACAACTTTGTTTCAAAGATGAGCATGCCAAATCTAGCCAGTGTAATTTACATGACTGATCTCTGCTAATTACAGGGATGGCCATACATGTCTTTGTTACCATAGCCCTTCAGGTGTCAGGCCCTCCTTACCTTTCCTAAATTAAGCAATTTTTCCATTTTTAGAGCAGTCCTGGACTGCAACAGTTTGTAGCTCTGCCATACTCACAGAGCAGGTCTGACAGGATTTAGGCTCAGACTCCTGAAAAAAGCCTGCAATCAGAAGTCACCCCAGAGACCAGGTGAGCCTACTTAAAACCAACACCGTACTCAATTTTAGTCCTAAGAGCAAGATTCCGGAAAGAGAGAGGGGAGAAGGCAGCAAACAGAGGTTATATCTCCATAATATCAACCAATCCATTCTAACTATGGGTATCCCACTCCTTCCTCTCCAAGGGCATCCCATTGACTCTTACGTGCCAAGTGCCTTTCCAACAAAATACTACCCTCAGAACCAGAGAAAGTGTTCCTTTGCAGATCAGTTCTTTTGCTCTGCTGCTTTGTTTCAAGCCTCAGGAGCTAAATTACAATAGTGAAGTTAAAACCTTCTCTGCTAATAGCTCTAGAGATGTCCCTTAACAACTCTTAAGTGTTTGCAAAGAGGTGGTTTATCTTGAGCCATTCTTTCCCTCCCCTGTTTTTTCCCAGACAGTCTTTTGTCATGTTAAAACAATATATTTAGACAGTAATTACTCCAAATTAACTAGGTCACCACTCAGTATTCAAAAATAAAAGAAATTCTTCCAAATTAATTCACAAACTAGAGGCCTCTTTATACAACCTAACTGTTGTGCAAACAAAAAAGCAATATACGGGTAATTGGAATTTTTTTTTTAATTAATTGTATCAGATTCTTTTTTAGGAGAATGAAGAAACCGAAGCACCGAGGCTTACTCACTGCGGCCTTATGCAAAGCAGGGCATGTGCACAATACCTAATCCTTCTGTTACCAATAAAACATATGATTCTTTCAACACATACAAGCTCAGCGTCTTGGAAGGAAAGCAATACAAACACATCATCTTAATAAGCTAGACAAGGGACATTAGTGCCCTGGCGAACAGACATTCTCAAAACAGGTAGAGGGAAAGTGAATTGGAGGAATCGCCTACCACCCTGCAGCTGCATCCCGCCCACACACCTCTCCCCCCGACCATCCTGCATGGCTGACACAAGGAATGGTAGTTTGGTTTTGTTTTCAATCCAGCAGCTTAAAGATCGGAACTCGAAAAAAAATCCCTTGTGACGTGCGGGTTGTCTAATGCATGTGGTGGCACATAAGAATTCCAGTCCAAAATAACATTTACAGTAGAAAGCAACAACTTCAACATTTTAACTATAAGTGTTACAGGAATCTCCAAGTTTTCATTTATTGTCAAATTCTTTGATGAAAGATCCAAAGAAAAAGAGGGGGTTTTTTTGTTTTTGTTTTGGTTTTTTTTTTTTTTTTATTAAAGATAGATAGATTTTGTGCGGGTAAAAATCCAAATCAAATCAAAGCTTAAGCTTAAAATCCAGCATGCAAATTTTGCTTTTCCTAGCTCCTGCCCGTTCCTCCAGCCACACCACCTATCACCAGCTAACAGGTGAAAGTTTCCAACGCTCCAATTCTCCCCAGCTGTCAGAAAAAGCAAAGGCTAGACTTCTCAGTGCAATACCGAGTTAGCCTTCAATTTAGAATTTCACACAGGATGTAGCCCTTAGATCATACACAGACAGTAAGTAGAGGACATTTATTAAGTCAAGTAGAAAGCACTTTGCTGTGCAGAGCAACTGTAATAAAGCAAGTGCCAAGTTACATTTCTCTCCCTCTGTGGAGGAAGAGAAAAGCCAGGCAAGTGTCCAATCTGTAATGTATGTTCGTTGTATGTCCTCAGCACTCGCATATGGCGCAATATTTTGTCACGAGAAAGGCAACTCAGGTGTTATTCTCCTGGAAACCTGCAATGCAAAAACCGAGCGGCGACATAAAAGTGCAATAAAATCTCAATAATATATTATGCTACATAGAACACCTTGTACTCTTTCCGTAACTGAATTCTCAACCTTTACAGACCTCTCTCTCGTTCTCCAAATGCAATATGTAACCAGGCACCATGATACCTCATAAGGTGTCTATTGTTAAAAACAGAAAGAAATGTGCAAAAAGAAATAGTGCAGCAGATGGATAATTTCTCACTCCTAAATAATGGAACATCTCTACATGATACAGGTGGGAGAGACTAAAAATGTACATGGAGGACAGCCAAATGAGGCAATCCTAAGTCCACTCTTTGTCCCTTACTCTCCTCTGTCTTCTTTGGATTTTATTTGCCCCAGCTATGGGGGACCTGGATGGGTAACACTCTGGGCTGGGACACCTCAAACAGCTATTCTACTGCTCCTGAAGTGGGAGATGCCTCCCTCAAAGCCTTAGCGAAAGCTGAAGCAGGTGGGGGCAAGAGATGCACTCATTACGCCACAGGGAAGCACTTCTACCTGGAGTTTTCAATTCAAACATTTTCAATAGAGATGACACATGGCAATTAAGTGGAAAGCCTCAAGATGTTTTGAAGGACTGGAATTTTAACCAGTGAGCAGCTTTCAACAGACAATTTCAGGAAGCAAAATTTGTGTTTCAGTTATCTTCATTCTTGACCTCTCATACTAAACCATGAGGTTGGGACACTACGTTAGAAGACACTGGATGATCCAAAAGGACCACTGCGGGAAGTCGAAAGCTTTAAGCTGAACTTACACAGCTGACGGAGGGGAAGAGCTGGCTAATTCAAAGCTTATGTATTTTCTCACATGAAGCCACAGAAAAACATCTCATTGTCTTAGCTGAAAACAGCCAGTTCCAAATACAAGTGGGATATTCCAGGAAGAAGACAGAAACCTGCGGTGACTAGAAGCGATACCGTGCTCTCTCCAGGGGCAGCACAAGGAAAGAAACCGAGAGGCCACAGAAGAGGCACACCGTTTTCAGCGCACCCCAAACCACCAGAGGAAATCACTTTCCCTTAGCCGGTTTTTATGTACAAACGCACGCGTCGGCAGTTTAACCATTATCGTGGTGCCTGCACTTGGCTGAGCACCGTACCTAGCCAAACAACAGCAAGCGGTCTCAGTGACAGGATCAATACTACGGCGCTGCTACAAGCACGAGTCCGCACAGCCGTCCCCAGCAGCTGAACCCTCCTAAAGCAGGTGGTCAGGAGCTTTAAGTGTGGGGTAAAGTATTTTGAGAATGTCACAGCAGGAGCTGCTCTCCACTCACTGCCACTGAAAACAGGCACCGGCTCTTCCCCGCGGAAAGTAATCAAGAGCTGCCAGGACGCAAAAGATTCTGTAACTGCTAATTCCTCCGTATAAACTATGTCACCAATCTGTAACTGTCTGCGTTAAAGTAAAGGGGGATTAGGCCACAGAAACTGTCTGAGAACAAGTTCAGGCATGTAAGGCAGTCCAGCTGGACTAAAATTATATTGTGCCCAATTCCTTCTGCTACAGTTGTCTGCTTACATTTCCATTTCACTTGCACCCAATTTTTAAGTGTTCTGTAACTTGGAGCACAGCACAATTACAGTGTGTTCTATAGTTAAAAATACAGTATATTTGAAGCCTAGCTTTCAGTCAAAATAATCAGGTCAAATATTTGAGTTATTCCAGAGAAGAGGTGTGTGTTTGGGTTTGTTGGGGTTTTTTTTAAGTGCACTAAGTAAAAGCTGTCCAAGAAAATATTTTTCAATTGTTTAATTCTGTAATTTTGTTATTTTTAGTAGCATCAGGGGACATTTATGGACACCAGAGATGCAATAGTCTACAACAGTTCACATGTACTAAGACGACATCCAGCATGTTCCGAGTTAGCCACAACGGATTAAGCAGTTGAAAAACTATTTTCTGCTCCGCAGCCACAGGGGATGAATGACCCTACGTACGCACAGCTCGGCAGCAGCCGTAGCCCGGAGACCGACAGTCCATTCCAGCATTTTGGCAACAGTACCTCAAAAGCTACTAGACCCATTTCTATGGTGTGGTTTAAGGACAGCAGTTCATCAAATGTTCTCAAGTAAAAATGCTATCAAGTTTAAATTGTCATCTTCCCTCTTCCCTACTACTCAACTTTCTCAAAACCCAAGTGATCTTTTGAACCAAGTACTTCACCCTTTTCACCACATTCAGTTCAACTGGTCACCACATACAAATAGTAACAACTCGAGTCACGTTAAGACCTGGATCTTAAAAGAATTCCTTCACTTAAAAGAATTCCTGTGCACCGAGACACATAAGAATACAAGATGGTTTTGGTTTTATCACCCAATCTAGGAAGAAGAGAATCAAAGTAATATGACTTCCCACCCGTCGCTATCACTTCCCTAAGATGCCTGGCTGAGCACTGAACTAACCCAAAGAAGTTTCCAGGGAAGGAGAAGGATTGACTCAAAAGATCAGGTCGCACGTTTCCTGCCTCCTCCATGACACAAGGATTCCCCCCACTGCCCTCTCAGAAGGAAAGGAATATCAAGAGAGATTTATAGAGAGCACTGGGGGAGTCTTCCTCAGATTTGTCTGAATGTGGATTAGCAAAAGGGAAGCCACAGGAGTCCCGGGGCCTGAGACAAGGAGCAGACAAAACACGGACAGCAGGGACCCCTGAACTCTTTTTAAGGTAAAGCACACGCACCACAACTCCCCACTCACAATGGCATAATAATCTTTGTGGCAAATCCAACAACACCAATTTTTCAGGGAAAGACAAAATCCTACCTTTCTTTGACTTCTCTCACACGTGTGTAAAAAGAGGCAAACTCAATCAATGTAGCAAGACAGAACATCCATTGAAAATCAGATGGAGTTCTCTGATAGCAGTTGATTAGTTTGGACATCAACAAAAACATTGCCTTGGTCACACTTCAATCAGGATTTCCAAATAAAAGCTAGAGAAAAGATCTCGACAGAAGATCAGACAAGAACAGACATTTTTTTTCTCCACAACAAACGCAAATCTAACAACCTATTAGATCTACAATCAGAAGTATTTGATCAGTAGTAAGAAAGATGCAGATTTGCATCTAAAGAATGCTATAAAAACAGTGTTGTGATTTAAGAGAGCAACTAAATTCTTGGGGGGTTGCTTGGGGGGCCTTTAAGCAAGGGCTGGAATAAAACCGCAGGTATTTTAACAGCAGCAGTTACTTGTAGTGAATCCCTCTACCAGACCAATCGTGTAGAGCCACACCGTAATCAATAAAAAATGGCTTTCGCTTTAACCACACGATCAAAGGTTTCACGGTGCAGGAGCAGCTAAGGCCACGCATTCCACCTCAACACTCACATCCTGATAGGTAACGCCTAAAATCTTTACGGCTGCACAGTCTGACTTTGCATGTCCTTATACTTGCTTTCTATATATGCATAGATCTTTGAAACATAACACGCAACTATTTGAAGACTGGGGAGGGAGGGGAGAAAAAGAAAAAAGCTTTACCATAGGACCCTTCAAATACAGTAGGTGTGGGAAAGCTGAGGACACCGAGACGAGGAGCCTGCCCACGCAGCAGTACTTTGGCCAGCACGCGGTAACCTGTGTCCGAGCTGAGAAGGAACATTTCAAGCCTGAGCTTTTCCCGATTTCCTGACACACACTTCGAAAAGCAGTCCGAAAATCTGTTAGCGGAAGACATCTGCGTGCTTTTTTTTTTTTTTTTAAATGGCGTTTCTGCAAACACTTGCAAGGTTAAAAATCAATACCAGGAGTACTAGTGTTACCCATTATGGGAAATGCATCATGTGTGGGTGAATCCTGTTCATTTGAGTCTGCTATGTCAAATTCTGTATGTTCTGATATCTTACCTAAATATACTTTCAGTATTTCACTGAATAGTACCTATAGTCCAGCACTAATACCTACCAAGTGTTAACAGATACGCTTTCATCCACAGATCCGAGTTTTACTTAAAATAGCATCCTATCGTCTTTGCTAGAAAGCAAAAATTGAACACTTATAAAAAGTTAGAGTAAAAGCAATTTAAAAAAAAACCCAAACAATTAGCCAAAACATTTCTTTAGGCTCCCAATCAAGTACATCCACTCTGGGCAATATAGGTGGTTCATTTGATATAATGAATTTAAACAGCCCACCCACAGGGATAAAAACCTGCCTTTAAAAAGGCAATTTTAATTTTGTTAAAAGCCAATATTCTGTCTGTTCTCCAAGACCAATAAAACACTTGCACAGAAGTGTAAGATACATTTTCCTTGCTATGCTCGAAAATTTCAGATCTCTGATGTAAAAATCGGTATCACCACGAGCTAATTCCTACCTCACCTTGGCTCCCCTCATTCATACATACAGAAATGACCTACATTTTACACAACATAGAAAGAGGTTCTACAGCAGATTTCTGTAGTATTTTCAGAGATAAACTTACAAAATGTTTCCATGCAAAAAGTCATCTTTAGAGTACTAATTAAACCATCATACAGCTACAAATTCTTCTAAGCATATGAAAAAAACTGAGGACCCTCCAGAAGACATCTGACTACCTTACAAAAAATGACCTTAAAAAGACCTTTTTCACCAGAAAGCTAGATCAAAAAAAATCTAGGGTTTGCAACAATAAAACTTTTTTTCCCCCCACACAATGGAAACCATCATTACCTGACACATTTCAATTAACTATCACACCTACTAGACTAATAAAAATTCAGCTTTCTAAACAAGAGCTAAAAAGAGAATGTAAAGAAATATTACATGTAAATTACTGAAATATACATACATTAAATTAAGTTTCCAAATTAGGAATCCCTTCACAGCCAACTGTGTTGAAATGGATTTTAAAACCAGCATCACTAGCTACTTCAAATCAAATTAATTCACTTTCTCACAGAATTAAAGAAGCTCCAAGCCTTACACTGCAGCCTCTCACCCTCAGAGTCGGTATACACTCCAATTAAGAGAAAAAAAAAAATTCCTCTTCCTTGTCACAATACAATTCCCTTACCCAGCTTTAGAGGAGTCTAATGACTTTCATGAAATAGGCCTTTACTGAGTGTCAACAAAAAATAAAATGCACGTTCTGTGCAAAGTTTCCTTTGCTCTTAACATTTACACTAATCCATACTGCTGACAACCAGTCAAGGCCAGGCTGACACTTCGGAACTTCTGTTTTGCCAGTCTTTTCAGAAGGTCCAATCTGCCCTGGTACCATCCTACCCAGAGACCTACAACCGTTCTTGCGTTGGGAGGACTGCGAGCAGGTATTTCGGCGCGCACTGTCTGACCTGAACAGTCCCTATTTTCAAAACATTAGCACGAAGGGTTTTTCAAAAGGAGTTTGTTATGGAGGTAGACTGAGTCTAGACAAGTTCAGACACGTTCCTGGCCATACTATCACATAACACAGAAGAGCTGTAGACACCTGGAACTTAACTTTACCGCAAAAATCACTCCTAACGTCCCAGTGAGCCCTCTCCCTCAAACCTGCGGCGCTGGATGTGCTTCAGTGCGAGGCTGCCGGGCTTCTGCATTGCATAACATCTGGAGGGGGAAGGGAGCAGGGAGAGTTAAGCATGCCATTTAATGCAGGGTGGATTTTTATCCTAGATGCAATGGCAGCAAAACGCCCTCCCAACCACGCTGCCCGGCTTTTGCCTCCCGAGGAAGAACTGTTTTGGCGCCAACACATCTTTTGGAGAAGATCACTTTTGGTTTTAGGCCAAAAAGCGAAAGCTCAACCTCTCACTCTAAAGCCTCACAACTTGTAGTGGAAAATAAATAAATAAATAGTAGAGAGGGACAATGTGTGCTGCCCTTAAAGAACGTACAGCCGGGACTCTCAGAAAGGCCAAAGCCAGATTTATGTAGCAGAAAGCTAAGAAATTAGACCAGCCCACAAACAGAACTCAATGAGTAATTAAAAAGAGGCAGAACTCTAGGAAAGTGTTTAATAAATAACAGGGGAAAAGACAGCTCACCAAAGTGTTCAACCTGTATTTCTTGAAGATCAAGGAACAGTCTCAGAAACTTAGGATGCACATATTCTACCTGAAGCATTTTTGCAATATTGTTAATAAAACCAGCTGCTACTTCCTTAGTACTGTCCCATGTCTGTCAGAACTTTGAAACCACGTTGAGCAATTCCAGGTAAACTGGAGAAGCGGACAGACTTTTAAAGGCTATTTACAAGTACCTATATTGCTCCACAATCAACCACTAATAATTTTCATTCCCCAAATTGGCTGAACAAGCTATTTAAAAAGAATTCCTCTATTTCAGCAGAACTGCAAATTCACTTAAAATACGTTAAATACAATTAGTAATGATACTATTGGAAATATTCTTTCAAAACACACTACATCTCAGATTATTTACTGCAGAGTAAGCAAAAGGCCTACAACAGGGAAGCAACTTCAGGCCTGGAGACTACATAATTCTTGCCAAAGAGCAGCTTGCCACACTTGTGAAAAAAGTTTTAGTCAAAATTATTTATGGCTTTGTTAATTAACCCACACACAGACATTGCTAAAAAGAACCCAGCCTACCAAGTAAGTGCACTTCTCTCACCCCTGCTGTGAGCTGCCTCACCATTTCCTGCAGATGAAAGTTAATCCTGATGCAGAAAGAGAGTGCAGGGATCATCACTGCAGAAAAGTGCCATACCTTTAACAAAAGGAAAAGTGACTTGACAGTCTCATTGAGACCCGTTATTTGCAGGACAGACTGGTGATAGAAGGTTCTGACCCTAATTCTAGGCCACAAAAAACCAAACCTAGTAGGCCACTGCCTAACACCACCTGTGGCGGTGTGGATTGCCCAGTTAACTTGCACAGGGTCCCTTCAACACGACAAAGGAAAGGTGTTTCCAGAAAAGGAAAACGCGCCTCTCTTGCAGCTTTTCACAGTGACCGAGCAGCAGGGTTAGTACGCTCAGGCCGATAACCCAAGGGCCGTACTAAGAAGAGGTGGGAGCTGGAGAACGGGACACAAATGCAGCGGCAGAACTGCCGACTGCACAAAACCAGGCACAACAAATGATACCGCAGGTCAGGAAAGCAGCGCCCTGGCAAGAACGCACGAGAAAAACGAGCGGCACCTGTCAGCATACCGAACTCAGCTCCCTGCTGTTGAAAGGTTAAACTCTCACAGGCTTTAAGCCCACTCTAAGAGTAATCACACTACAGCCCGCGCTAATTTTCATACACTCTTGTATACATTACACCAACTTAACAGATTTCCTTTTTACACGCCCCCATCCGCCTACTAGGCTTACCAACTAATACTTAAAAAAAAAAAAATTGAAAACTTACGTTTTCAGAACCAAACTAGCCGCTGAAGTTGTGAAATTAAAGCTATTTGCATCACTTAAGAGTTGCTTCAACTGTAATTAAAAGATATATTTTTTAAAAGCCATTGGTTATAAGACTGTATTTGAGATACTGTTACTTCAAGAAGAAATTAAATACTTCTGAAAAAGAAAGAGCTTCTTCAACACAAACCAGGAATACCGTGGTTATATATAGTATCTTAATGAGTAACTTTCAGGTTCAGCTCTGCTAAGCTTTCTGCTCTCCCCAGGAACATTACAGAGAAAAAAAAGACAACAAAAAAAACCCACTACCAGGCTGCAGTGGAGGTAGTTTTATTCATATTATCAATGCATGAATAAAGTGGGAAAGCATCTTCTGCTGTGAACCATTTCTCCAAAGCAAACTCCTGAACTCCTCGAGAGCGAGCTTCTTTCGCATTGGATCAGCTTACAAAACACACGGTATTATTTGCTATTCCCTTACTCCCTCTGCAGATGCAGATTTGCCAATATAACTCAATACAGAGCTGCATGAGGAGGGAAAGATGAAAGGAGAAAGGTGACAAAGTTGTCATGTTACTGTTTACGAGTTCAACAATTCCGCACAAGTTTTTCCCCCAACTGTTGATATCAAGACCTTCGCTTGGATTTCAAGTTTCAAACCTGAAGCTCCTGGATTTGATGTTATACCACCAAGAAAAATCAGTAACTGCAACTTAGCTAAGCAATCCCTGTTAACAACATCTGAAACAGAAAACACTTCCCTGTCCTGCATCCATCACGGTGAAGAGGTGCAACCCTAATGAGAGGGTCACATTTTGGTTGGTGTCCTACCCAACAGCAAAGCCTAGAGATGGTCTAAAAAGATGCAAGCGGTACTAAGGAGTCAAACCCCACCATTCAGCCAGCAGCAATTGCACGCTATTCTTCCGCAGTCACTGGGCTCACTGCACCGCTAACGCTCCCGGTTTCTGTTTTTCACCATTATATTGCGTATTTTCCACGTTTTTCTCGAGCTGCGGCTTCCCTGATAACCCGTACCTGCTTTTTTTTTTTTTTCTCCAGGGCAGTGACAGCGAGCCTTTACAAAGCCAAATACACAGCAAAAGCCAGAGTATTTGGAGAGAGACCCCCCGTTTGCGAGCAGATGCTAAGTTGTTACCAAACACCTAGGTAACTTTCACGTGGAGGCCGTGGCAGCTGTAAGACTTCCATCCAGCCTTCCCAGCAGTTTTCCCTCCTCCTGAAGCCTGCTCTAGGGTCCGGGGCACCGTAATCCATCCCCGAATTCAGCTCATCCTCCCGTTCCGCAGAGAAAGCGCCCCTTGAGAGCCTCCGGCTCGGCGGGATCACATGCCGCTCTCCCTATCAATTAGTCACTCGTTAACAGCTCTGCAGCCCTTTGACCGACGAGCTCCACGAACCGGCAAAATCGCAGCCCCGAGCGGGAGCCGGGAGGCGAAGCCGAGCCCCCCCGCAGCCCCGTCCCGCTCCTCTCCTCCTCCGCCGCGCTGCCATGATAGCTCCCTCCCCGCCACACACCGCCCCGCTCCGCCGGCGGCCCACCGCCCGCCCGCTCCGCCGGCCCCGGGGC
>VZTL01051215.1:60521-98875 GCA_013400535.1 Scopus umbretta | reverse complement strand
GGCTGCGGGGCCCGGGCCGGGGTCTGGGGGCCCGGGGGAGTTCTGAGGGCCGCGGGGCCCGGGGAGCCGAGGGCCCGGAGGGAGCGGGCCCTGCCGCCCTCCCCTCAGGGCCGCGTCCCGCCGGGGTCGGGCCCCTCGGACCCCCGGGTCGGCGCCCCCGGTGTGCGGGAGCTGCGGCGGGGGTTTCCAGCCCGGCCTGGCTCCTGCCGGTCGTGCCTTGGTGCCGGCCGGGCGAGTGTTCCCGGGGTTTGCTGGCCCTTGGGGCTGGCTGTAGGCCTGGGCCGCTTCCAACAGCAGCTGCCGCTCGGCGGGCAGCGGGCGGGCGTGAAGGAACGCTCAAGAGACGAGAGGAGAACACAAACAGCGCAAGGTACCGAGGGCGAGGAGGAATGCTGTAATACCTGAAACACGCAGCGCACGCTCGGGCGCTTGGTTGTCATTTGCAGTGAAGTTCATTAAAGGCGTTAAAAGGTGCGCTGAGGAAGACCGTCATCTGGTGCTTCGTGTGTAAGGCTGCGAGGCAGCAAAGAGAGCTTCGGCTGTGGCTCTGCTGCTGCCTGGGGGGTTGACCTTGGGCAAATCATGGTGCCTTGGCTTCCCTGCCGTTGGAAAGAAAAGCGCTGCGTGAGAGCTAGCAGTTCTTCTGTTATCTCATGGCCATGGGCACATCCTCCCTCTGTGTCGCTGAAAGATCAGAATAATACGATGAAGCATAAAGGAGGCATATCTCGGAGGATACTGATGAAGACACAGCATTTCACAGTGCTTTTCCTCTCTGCGCTTTATGAGCTGCAGATGATCAAGTCCTTTCCATTTTTACTGGTGGAGAAGCTCAGATACAAAGTCAGGGGCTTGAAGGGACTTGTGTGGGGTTACGTGGTGTCAGTGCTGGAGCAGGGAGGCACGACTGGGGAAGCCAGGCTCTCTGAGGCTGGTAGTAAATCCTGAGGGTTTCTGGAACCTCAGAAGAATCCCTGCAAACTTCAAGCGAGCAGTCTCCTCAATATAGCGTCTGTCTGCGGCGGTTCTGAGTCACTGGTTGCTCAGTACTCCAGCTTTCCAGGCGGTGTACCAAAAAGGAGTGTAATAGGGCCTGCTGCTTGATCTGACCAGTGCACTAATTTAAATGAATTTCTGCTAGACCTGGCATCACAAATCTCCGAGCTTTCTGTCTCATTTCACCTCGAATCGGCATGTCATGATGGTTATGGATTCGGTCATCTTGTTAGGAGGCACTGAAGTATTCATAACAGGAAGAGGTGGATGAGAGCAGTTGTGGAGGCTGGAATGGAGCTGGGCTTTATTCCTAGGTACTGCTCGTCCTAGGATGAAAGAGCGCCCGTGTTGTTCTTACAGATAATTCTCTTTCTTTTGATAAATACATTTTTCTTGCTGGTGCTTTTACTTAATTTCGCTTTTTGGTCTCCCTTAGCTTGCACTGTTACAACACGTTCCTGCTCAAAGTGCCCCCTTTTTCCCTCCGATCGGGCCGGTTGTTAGTGTTCACCAGTGCCTCTCTTTGTGCAGTCCCAGAGAGAACAGGGAATCACAAAAAATTCTGGAGCTTCACCTGTTTTCCTACTAGCTGGGCTTACTCTGTCATTTGGGGTGGTTGGTCTGATCCTGCCCCTGTCTTGCATACATATGGTGGATGTTTTTCAGAAATGCATTTTGAACCCAGTTTAATGTTGTATGAAAAAGATGATGTTTTTCCATTCTGGTTTTGTTTCCTCTAAATACCTCAGCTTCATACTCCCTTTGGGTCTGTCTTTCAGCTATAGTCATTTGCCCAGAAGAATTTTGCTACTGAATCATTAATCAGCCTTTATTTTCTGCTTTCCATTTACATATGAAATAATTCCTTGTTCCTCTTGTTATGTCTTCATTTGAAGTCATTTCTGCATGGGGTGTCTTTTTGTTCCTTTTCTATCCGTAAATTTGCAAGGGAGGGTCACGAGAGACAGTGAGATCAGGGAAATAGAAAAGAGTTATTTCACACCAGCTGTTCAGATTAAGTGAATCACATGTCAAATAGGATGACAGTGGTCACTTGCAGTGATCTGTAAAGCTGGGCTTTGCCGTCGGTGACAGAGCTGAGTTATGAATGTATTTTAGAAGGCTTAGCCTGTGTTGTGCTTTAGCAGCTTAAATTCCTAGAGCAGAAGAATCTAAAAACTTGCAGTGCTCTCACCATCTGTGCTTTTCACTCTTTTGTCCTATATTTAGCTTGGAAAGGAAAACCAATTAGGTGGTTTCACTTTTTGGTTCTTTTACACTGGCACATGGCTGCGGTGCTGGGGTGGCAGATTCTGCAGGGGAACGTTGATAACCAAACGTCAAACTGCTGTGGCTGGGACAAAGGGCTCTCCCTGCGAGCTGTCTGAAGCATCAGCTGCTTGCTGTGTGTTTGAACTTGAATCTGGTTTGAACTCATCCGAGGCTGTACCACAAGAGCGGTGCCTCGGTTGTGTTTGCCAGTCTGTAATTATTCATGGAAGCACATCTATTGCTTTAAAAGAAAACAGTGATTTGCCTTTATTTCTTTCTGGTTTTGTTTGAAAGTATGCTCTTTTTATTGTCTGTCTTTTCTTTTTTTTTTTTTTTTTTTTTTTAAATAGTGCTCAGAACAGCTGTAGTAGATACTTCATCTCCGAGTATTATAAAGTTGGTATTTATCCCCATTTGGTAAACAGGGAAACTGAGGCAATGTCAAACTGTCCAAACTTACTTAATACAACACTTCGGAACTTGAGTTCTCGGTGCTGCGGTGGAAACCCTCATCAGAATTATTCTTACGTAATTTCATTAGGAAACTTTTATCCCCTGCTGCATCTGACGACTGCCTTGTGACGCTTTCTTTTATTGCATGTGTTAAAATATATGAGCTTGAGGAGTAATAGGCCCTAATACACCATCTAATTGCGCACGTTACATGGTTTCCAGAGGAAACGCAACATGTAATCCTTCTGTTTGGAAGAAAAGAATCAAAGCCGGGTGGAGAAAATAATCAGGCAGTAGCTTTCCTTGTTCCAGTTCCAAAGGGCCGACGTGAAAGGGCCACTGAGTCATAAGCCTCTGAAAGAAATAAAAGCTGGTGTCAGCAGAGGAGCTGGGGTGGGGTTTTGGGAGCGTGTTTGAATGCAGGGGAAGGAGACCACAAGTCCATCTAACTTTGACAGGAGCTCTGGAGAACTGCAGCTGAGGGGTCTTCAGGCATCTCTGAAGGCAGAGTGGGAAGGAAGCAGAGGAGAAATGAGGGAGAAAAGTTGGCTGAGGTAACACCAGCGCTATCGCTGAGAAAATAGAGGAAAACCAGCATGGGAAATGAGACCAGCAGAGGGAAGATTGCAGTGCTTGAGCCACCCGTCCAGGCAGCTGGCCCAGTTGATAACAGATATGCGCAACAGAAATGTAGGTGATACTGGGTTGGCAGCTTTGTCTTTGCTAGAGCCGTGCCTGTAAACAGCACCTAATGCTCACAGAGGCCCTTCATTCCTGAGCGTATGAAGTACTTGAGTGCCACTGGGATCTTTTTTCTCTGTTTTATTCCCAGCCTGTTACACAGGATTGCTAGGCACGTAGGATCTCAGCTGCTGTTTCATGCGTTGGTTGGGACAGTACGTGCAAGGCGCTATGTTGCTGTGGAGCGAGAGGAACTGTGGAAGGGATTAAGATGGTGTTTTAGAGCAAGGTTTTCTGTGTCATCTTATGCTGTGCTTTGCTTCCGTTGGTTGGTTTGTTTCCTCCTTTCCCAGGTTTTGGAGTTTGCTGAATGATAGGTAACGTTTTGGACAGTGCAACCTTTCCAGTGAAGGCTGAAGACAAATTATCTTTGGCAGGTGCAAGGCTGCACAGCCAGGTTTATCGATCGTGCAGTCAATTGTCACTTCTCCATCCTGATGTCGTACAGAGGAAGAGGAAGCATGGCAGAAATTGGCAGAACTGTCTTTCGCAGCATAGTATTGGAGCCACCTTTTTGGATAACTAAGATGGGCTTTAGGAACAGTATATTAAAAAATCCTAAAAACAAAACAAGTGACTAGCATGTGCAGGATGTAGTACTTTGATGCTTGTAGATGCAGGTCAAGTACACAGGTAGAAGAAATATCATCATGTAATTCCTCATAAATTGTAGTGCATCTTAGTAGACCGTTTCTTCTCGGTTCCCAGTGGTTTAGGCCATATATCCCTTTTTCCAGACAAGATTGTCTTGACTCCTCTCTTTCGGTTGCAATTGCACCTAGTCCTTGCAACAGATAAAACCACTGCTGGTAGAGAAATGAAAATACCAGGAAAGGCTATAATGTATCTTTAGTTTCTTCTAGATCAGTTTAGCAGTTAGGAATGTGTGGGTGTTGCAGAGTGTGCTGAGCTAGGAATGCGTAGGCTTCTGTGGGCTGTTGTTTCATAACTTGGGTGTAGGAATCTCAGAATCCCTTCCTGGCCCTAAAAATTCATTTGATATAACCCCTTCCACGCAGTTGTACTACTTTTGTGCCACTTGCAAAGAATTTGAAGCTGGCTCCAAGACCCAGAACTGCTCTCTGCCGTATGAGCCCTGTCTGTTCTGTAGCATTACTGCATTAGCTCTTCAGTTAGTCTTGGAGGCGCTTATGCCTCCATGCTCGAAAGTACGTAATCTCCTTGCCTTCCCTCTATCCACCCCTACCATCAAAGACGTGCTCGCGGGCTAGGACAGGACAAAGAAAGGCCGTTGCAGCTGATGGTCATCCTGCTGTTTGGTGGTACTAGACTCTCTGAGGTCAGGATGGCAGAAGTGAGATGTGTTATCCTGAGGAGACCCATCCTTTTCCTCAGAAAAGATGGGGACAAGAGGCAGAAGTAGTGGTTCTTCAGCCAAGAAAATGGGATTCAATCTGCCGTTCGGGAATCACGGAGATGGGCTCTGTGGCTTGCACTGGGCAGGAGGTCAGATGATGTTATCAGATACGCATCATTTGCCCGACACGGAGGGGTGGGGAATTCCCTAAGTCCAAAGACCACTTCTTTCCCCTCAGTGCTTAGATTTCTTGGCTAAATGCTGCATTCTGAAAATCATTATAAGAAAATATAGTCTGAATTTTCCGGTGTGTTTAGTTCTCACTTGTCCTGAAGTGCTCTGCAGCATCACTGCGTGCTCAAGTGCTGAGATGCAGCTGTGCCCTTGCAGTGACAGTCAAAGTGATGGCACATTCAGTTAGTAGAATGTGTTGGAAACCCTCTGATTTAGAAACACCTACCGTCAGTGTAAGGTGTGTGCTTACCACTTAAGCCTTCAGGTTTCTCCGAGTTTCCTGACCTTGATTCTAAATTAACTGGAAGAAATTTAAAGAGCATGGTGGGTGGGGAGGAAAGCAAGGAAATTGCATGTGGGAATGGCCTGATGAAGCTACAGAATCATGGAGTGATTTAGGCAGAAGGAACCTCTGAAGAACCTTTGCCTGGGACAGAGTCCCTGCTAGAATTGAGGCCAACATTGCAATTTTGGCTTTAGCTGCTTTAGTATCCTCCTTCAGTGATCAGGGAAATTTCTACTGCTGAAGATGATAATTTGCCTAAAATATAACTGTTGCAGCTATGGGAAATACGTGAAACCACGAAGCTGCTAGCAGTTAAAAATTGATGATAAAAAAAGCCATTACTTTTCCATCTGCAAAGCATTCTGTTCCTGCTTTTCAGTGCATTCTGTTCAGCCAGGTAATAATTTCTTTGGTGCCCAAGTGCCACAGAGCACGCAATTTGGAATCCAGAGCGTGAAAGCTTGAAAAACAAATCTGGTAGCTAAAGCCCAAAATAACCCTCTCCTGCAGCCAGCGCTCGGACAAACCACAGCGGAGAATAGCGGAGGAGGGATGCGCTTGTGCTCTTGAGGGGCTTGCACACGTTTTGGCACGGCCGAAGAGGACTTGAGCAACACAAGTATGTTGCAGAGGGCAGGTAACCCAGGTGTGGATAACCTCCCTGAAATTTTAAGTTCTACACCTTGATCTTTGTGTGGCTGAGAGCAGCAGGAGACATGTCTCAAAAGGTTGGAGGGTTAGGGGACAGACGGGAGATGCCTGCAGCTCGCCCACCACGGGGCTGTGTCGGGTAGGGCATGCGGTTGGGTCTGGAGGGTGGCTGGCAGCGTGGTGCTTCGTGGTGCTTCGTGTGGCTACGGGAAGTTGCTTAATCATTTGGTGTCATAGTTTCCCCAGCAGTTAAGTAGAGATAATACTAACGAGGCCGTTTGTACATTGCACAGAAAATAGCCCTGGGAACACTGGCAAGTAGAAGCAGTTTTGGGAATGAGGTGGCAACAGTCTGTAGCATGAAACTCTGAGCCAATTTGTAAGAAAGAAACTTTGTCAAGTCTCCTTCCCAGCAGTCGCTATTTTGCAGGCCATCAGGCAGAGCTCCTGAGGTATCCAGCATTGAACCACCAGTAGTAAGTTTGTCTCTTAAGTTCTTACATGCTGTATCTAAAAAGCATTTAAGGCTGGATGCAAACCCTTTCGTGTCATAATTTGGAAATTTCTTATTTTCCTAGTATTTTGTGATGGCTTTTACTTTTTAATTTTAATATTGAGGAACTCTTGATGGAAAGACAGAAACCCAGGCTATTATGGAGTAAAGTAATAAACAGCTACCACTTCTTTGTTCAGGACAGGGGTGAGAAAAGAGAGTGCGCACATAATGGGATGTGGCATTTTCCTTTCACTGAGAATAATCTCTCAAATCAGGGTTGCTATGCTGCAATTTACCAGAAGAACCAAATTGTCAGTTTTACGAAGTGTGTGTCAGCTGCGGGATGCAAGGTGTTTCCAACCACTTCCACTCGGCTTGAGAGAGAAGCGTGTGCCGTTTCTGGAATGCTAAACAGACTCTTGTTGCAGCAAAAATAAATTGCACTTCAGTAGCTCAGGAGGAAAATGTGGCTGGATATACCCTCACATCAGCAGCTGGATATACCCTCACATCAGCTGCTGGGTTTAGCAGAGCCTTGCGCTGGCTGTGTGGAACCTCTCCACGCCACTGCTACTCTTCAGACCAAGTGATGGGTCAGGAAAAGGGGCTTTTAAACGTGACTCTTCTCCCCTTGTCTGATTTTTCCTAGGCTCCTTGAGCTCTTGCCTCCTCTGCAGCTGCTCAGTTGAATCTGAATTATGTAATTACCTGTTATTTTCTGCAGGTTGGAAACAAAAATGCAGATTGCAGTGCAAGGTGAATAATTTTTTTAAATCTGAGAAGTGGGGCTTCTGACTACTGCATTTATTTATGTGTTTCTTCCTAGTTGTCTGTCGTATGTTATTATTCGCTTGAGGTTTAGTCTTGGGCAATTCCCTGGCAGCTGACAAGGGTTTGCGTTCCAGATTTCGGAGCATGGGGTGGATGGCATTTAAACTTTACTGAGCTTCCAGCCGATGAGCTAGAAATAGCAACACAGTTCCTCAGCGAGGTGCAGTTCAACCCCTGCCAAAAAAAAGGGCCTCTTTTTCTTTCAGATTAGTTTATGGTTTGTTTTACAGGTCTCCTAGTACCAAAGTAGTTGACAGTGGGTGTGGTGCAAAAAGCACACCTAGTCTGCAGCCTTTGCGGTTTTCCAGTATTCAGAATGTTTACGAATCACTTCTGTTTGGGACAAGAAACGGTCCTCGGGGGCCTAAGTAAGTAAGGATGCAGATTTCGCGGAGGATTGAGCTGACATTTGTGCTTTGTGTAATAGTTGAGTCTCATTCCTGATCTGTTTGGAAATGTTGATTTGTTTTTTGTTTGGTTTTTTTTTTTTCCCTCTGCAAGTTTAACTTTGAATTGAATTTCTAAGTCTTTTTATCTCAGCCATGTTGTATTGCGATAGACAACTTGAAGCCAAGGCTACCCATTACTCATAAAGATGTTTTGTGGCCCATGTGAAACCGCATTTGGCTTTGGGTGGTTGAGTGGTCCAGCCTTTTATTCAATGTAGTTGAAGCCTGGAAAAACAGAAAGCTGGTAATTTAAAACCAGCAGTGACATGTGTATACAGGCACATCAATGCACTTAAATCCACGCCGATAAGGAGCCTTCCAGTATGGTGCTAAAGGCTGTTACCACGTTACATGGGAACATGTACAGAGTTTATTGTGTAACTTAAGTTGGGTGAAGTCATCAGGCTTATTGCATTGGGACCTCTTTGTCCACAAAGGAAAATATTATTGCCTACCAGTATATCTAGGGTACACTGCTACTCTATGCAGTGTGGAGCTGGAGTTACAGAGATGATTTTCAATAACAAGATGTGGTGCTTTCCATCTTCTAAACAATTGGTTAGTTTGGTATTGATCAGATTCCGTTAAATTCTGAATGGCTTTATAATGAGTTGGTATGACACCAACTAGATTAGTACTAATACCATCTAATACTGTGCATAAATTAGTCTCGTCTTCTGCTAATGCATCAGTTTCTCTTCCTTGTCTCCAACTCTGAATCTCTCACCAGATGATTGCTCCACAGTTCTACCAAAAGCTTGAGTAAGTAAAATAGCTTTTCTTTCTGAAAGGGCTTTTACTTCTTCCTATGTGTCTGAGGCAGCTATTTTTTCTCTTTTTATAGAAGTTTTGATTACTTGCCCAGTTTTATTTCCTCCAAAATTATTTTTTAGTTCATTCTCAGACAAGTGTCTTGCAGTTAAAGCTTCTGCTACGGTCTTTCTTGAAAGTTTTCCTGTATTTAGAAGTCACTGACCTTTTCTTTTAAGTCATGAACCCTTTTTTCCAAGTAAACATGCTCTTTGGTTCCCGAGATAAAAAGGCTTAATATGAGGGGAAATGTCCTATTACAGAGATTTTTGGATTGTAGTAGTCTTCCCAAGGAAGATGGAAATCCCATTAAATACCCTGTCTAAAACCTAACCAGACAAGGCTTTGGGAAAGCTTTTGGGTAAGGAGCAAATCTGAATTGGCCAGAATATAGTTCTCTTTTCCATGTCTAATTTCTGTCATTTCTGTCCTTCTGCCGTAGTTGCTTAGGTTACATGTTTGTGTTACAAATTAAAGCAGAAAATCTTCATCGCTTCCCTTGCTGTTACCTTTGTGAAGGCATGACCCTTCTCTGCAGCACTGTCCCTCGGGCCCTTAATATTGCTGGTCTGTTTTCAGATTGCACCTGACAAGTTCCCCCCTTTCTGGCTTACTTGTGCTTTGAGTATTTTTCTGTCTGCCCTCCGCAGCTGTGACTAGTATTGCGAGCCATCCAGTTACTTGCTTCTGCCAGTAGATGATGCTTGTCATTAAGTAAAATCAAGGTCACTGGCGTACTGCTAATTAGTTCTCACATACAATAACCATAGTAACAAAGTTATTAATAGAAATAGAGGTGTTTAGCTGTAGGTAGTGGTTACGTACAGCAGACAATGATTACTGAATAACCGCAGAAGAAGCTGAGGCAGAAAATCTAGTTCGAGCGTATGAAGCTACTGATGAGAGGTACCACGTGGCAGCAAGGTAATGAGAGAGATGGACCTGAAAAGAAGTTTTGTGGTTTCAGACATCTTCTCCTGACATTATCTGTCTATGTATTTGTTCAGTTGGAGACAGTGTGGCCAGACAGCTGCAAATGTGAACATAAACTTATTATTTATGATTATAGCCTGGCTTTGGGCCAGCAATCAGATTTGGCCAACCTCCCTCTTGCAATCGGTAAGTTTGTGGCCTCTGGATACGCAAGCTGATGAATTGGGCAGCCGTTCTTTTAGGAGTGACATCATTTTTTGATGTATATTCAAGCTGATGATTGAGCAAATAGACTGACACTCCTGTGCCTTCCCCATCTAAAACAAAATGAGGTTTCAGAGCAAATAAAATCATGATCTTGGACACTGCCCAAGAAAGCTGAGGGTTTCTGTAAAGAGCATCATTCTTTTAGGCTAAATCCCAAGCAGGTGTTGAGGTTTAAATCATCTGGGTGTTATTAGCTTCTTTGAGTGAGACCTTCAGTCTGCTCTGACATTAGGATAGCATTGTTAATGACTGTATCTGTCTGCTTCTTATGAACATTGATTGAGATCCCTAATGCTCGTGCCATCTAAAATGGAAGGAAACAGTGGGAAACAGACTGTAGGGAAAACTCTTCTCTGCAAACCACTGGGCTAAGGAAGAGGCTTGACCTAGCAGGACTACCCTAGCTGTAGCTGTTGTAAGCTTCTAGCTTGTATTTCCCATTGCCTTGATTGTGAATGCAGCAAGACCTTTTTACTCACTTGAAGGCTTTCTGTGGATGCTGGTGGCTGTGATGGACCATTTGGCTATTGTGCAGCAGATCAGCTTCTGGCTGGCAGATGCTTTCAGAGACAAAATGTTTTGCTCACGGTATTGTTAGTGTGGATGCATGCGTGCTCTTGTAAGTGTACACAGATGCAAAATGCCCTTGTGACTCTGCAGTGACAATGCCATAGAAGATAGAAAAAGGTTTTCTGGTTTGACTTTTGTCATGGTAATCCTGGCAAGCTCAAAAGGAGTGCTGTCCTTTCAAGTTTACTGGCTCAGCGCTACGTGACCTCTGTTAGAGTTGGAGAAAAAAAAAAAAAAAGTAGTGCAAATATCCCACACTATCAGTTTTCCTAATAGCTACCATTTCCATTCACTTTTCTCTAAGCCAGCAATCCATGCTGCCAAAAATGTAACTGTTGATGAGTATGAATGGGGCGAGTCTGCCAGCAAACATCTAAAATTGTCCGCGCTCACTGCTTTTTCCTTCCCCTGACAGCGACCAAAGCAGTTCCTTTCCAGAAGTAATGAAGATTTGGCGTCTGTGAACTCCCAAGTTCATAGGCATGCTTCCTCTGTTTTCCTCTTGTAAGCCCCACCTAACATGCATTATCTGTATCAAAAAGTCTTAAATTGTGAAGATTATCCCTTTTGAAGGTCTTGGATTCTTTTATAGGGGGAGAAGGAGTGGGGGACTTGGTAATAGGCATAGCTTCAGGAATTTTGGCTGTGTGGTCTAAAAGAGAGAATTTGTTTCAGGTTTTTGTTTACAAAACTTGAAGCTTGTATTGTGCCATCATCGGTGGGGTCTGTAACCTCTTCCTCGGGGGTGGAACGGCCCATTGTGGTGCATCTAGAATGTCTCGTGCAGGGGATTCTTCTGTAGAGTCTGGTAGTACTCGTGGTAGTTTTCTCGCCTGCTCAGCAGGATTTCTGCAGCCTTTCCCTGTAGATGATTACAAATAGTTATTTGTTTTTAGCTAGGTCATGTTTCATACCACTCTCTCCGCCAGTGTCCTGTTTCACAGCTTTAGCGTCCTTTCACTGTATTACTGGGGTTTTGATACACGTACACAGTAAATAAAAGTAATTCCCTGGTTTAGACGTGCCCTTATATTTTGCTTTTATGTTGCCAGCTGAAAGCCGCTTCCTCACCTAAGCGTGCTTAGCCAGGGATGAGGATTTGAGACACCAGGGTTTTGATCCTTGCTTTACAAGTGTGAGAAAGCCGCTCTGCGCCTCAGCCTCTCCCCACCTGTAAGCTGATCAGCACCCACAGCAGCCTGTGAGCTTAACAGTGCCAAGTCCTTTTTGTGGCCTACCTGTTCAGGTTGTATGCATTTTATTCTTAGTATCCAATCCCAGCGGACATGATTACAACAGCTTTCAACAGAGCTGGTTCACTAACACAAGACAGGGATGCTTGTGTATTGCCTCTGGGGATATTTGGTCCAATTTTCAACAGTGTCTGAGATTGTGGGTGCTCACAACAGGACTCCAAGCACAGACCTCACAGACACTCGGCCTATCCCTGCATCTCCCCTCCAGTGGAGCAGCTGCTGTAGCACTCTCTGGAATATGTGATTTCTTTGTACAGATGCTGAGAAGCAGTGTTGGACTTGGCTGCCTTCCTGGGTGTGTTTAAACAGGAGGGCCTCTGGTTAAAGGGAGTAACGAGTCTGAAGTGAATGTGTCAGCCTGAGATGCTGGCAGGTGCGTTACAAGCTTGGTCTTTAATCAGCTGTCAGTGTGTACCTTCGGCTCAGGGGAGGGAGGTGACAGCGTGACACAGTACCTGGCTGACTCAGGCTTCTGTGGCAGCAGAAGGCTCTACAGTAGCAGGGATCAAGGTAAAAAGCAGTAGTAGGCAAACTCACAGCTGTTTGTGCCACCCTCCTCTTCCAGGAGTTGCTGCATCGGTAGCGTAGGGTTGACACCAGTGGCTCTTCACTGTCTGTCAGTCTTTCTCCTAATAAAACATTTGCTTTGGAAAGGTGCTTTTCCTCCAGTCAACCCAGCAGCTGCTCTGGTGTCTCAGCCAGTTTTGTACTACATCTCATGTTCCTGTGGTGGCCACATCAGCTGCCATCCTGGCAGTGTTGCTCTGGTTCTTCCTCCCCTCCTCTCTTTGAGCAGTGACTTTGTTCAAGGTGCCCTTTGTGTTTTTCGAAGAGAAAGGCTGTTGATGCAGGGAAAGGAGAGAGAGTGGCAGCGTGTGACCAGCTGTGAACCTAATCCTTCTTACGCTGACAATAGGGTCTTTCTTTCTCTTCTGCTTTCTGGACCACTGTACAGAATTAGAATTAGCATGAGCTTGGAGGAATGTGTGGAATAAGCCCTGGCTTCAGTAGTGGGCAAGCTGTTTGGCGGAAAGTCTTCAACTTTGAATCCTGTGACTGCGGAGTGTCCTGGTGCGAGCTGCCTCGCTCCCTTGGTGGTGGCCCCTTCTGCACAGAAGGGTTGTTTGACGGAGACAGACGTCCCGGTGAGGTGTTGCTGACATGCACACAGCCTCTGTGGTCTTGTGCCCTCTAAACTGGCTCTTCTTGTTCCTTAGGGGCCACGGTGGTTTTAATGAAATCAGCAGTTTTCAGATTTGCCCTAGAGTACACTGTTCTTGAGCAGTCCTGCTGAAACTTTTTCACCGTTGCGTTTAAATCTCGGACACATGAGGGATCTGAAGATACTAGGCTGTGTACAAGGGAGGTGGAGGCAACAGAAACCCTTGGGAGGAGGAGTTGCAACCAGAGAGAGCAGCAGCTGCTGGTTGCCAAAAGGAGGAGGACAGGAGCTTGGGCTGCTTGGACCTGCTGACCAAAGAGCAGGCTGGATTGCGAGACTGGTGTTTAAAGAGACAGACATAAAAGTAATTTATTAATGATCTTTTTACTTTCCTGTGTCAAAAACTTCAAAAAGAATCTAGGTAATTAAACTTTTCACCACTGATATGGCATTTCTAGGGGGAGTAAAATTGCTGACCTGTTGCAGTTTGGCTTTGGTTTTCGTTGGTTTTGTCCTAGGGCAATTTTGCTGGTTTCCAGGTTCCCAGTGCTTTAGCAGGAATTTTCAGTTTCTCAAACTTCAATTTGATTTAAACAAACAAACAAAAAAAAGCCCTTCAAATGTCAACCCGTAAAGGCATTTTTTTTCTGGTAGCAACCAACATGCCCTGGGTTTAAAAATGTCAGAAGGGGTTTAACAAAACAGCAAGCAGATTCTTATATTTAAAATAGCTCTGAAGACTTCTCTAGTCTCAGCAGCTTTGCTGGGGGTTGTTTTTTAGTCTCCTCTTTCTTCTCTTGTAGGTTTACCAAGAATCTCTCTCCAGACAAAATCAACCTGAGCACACTGAAAGGGCAGGGGCAGCTGACCAACCTGGAGCTGGATGAAGAGGTGCTGCAGAATGTGCTGGAGCTGCCCACCTGGCTTGCCATCACTCGGGTCTACTGTAACAAGGCATCCATCAGGGTGAGCAGAGGAGGCTGTGCTCACGTCCCCAGACGCAGCTGAGGCCTTCCACTGGCAGCTTCTGTTTGTCACTTAGGAATTTCTGATGAAGAATCATGAATGTGATCCAATCCACACATCTCAAACCCTGTGCTTTAGATGTGAGATTTGCTCATTGAATGCTACGGGGTACCTGTAGCAGGTTTCACCAAAGGCCACCTTCGCCAAGCACTCTGCCCTTGATGGTGGCCAGCAGCAGGTGGTAGAGGATGCTGAGAGAGGCACAGGAAAAGTGCGCTGTGGTCCTTCCTCATCTGCGGGTGACTTGTTAAGCCAGCAGTGAGCTCTTTGTACTTAATAGCTACTGATGAATTTCTAGGAATTTGCCCAGATGCTTTCTGGACCCTCTTACTTATTCAACATCCAGTGTGCTATGGCAAAGAATCTCAGAGCTTAACTACCTCTGCTTTTGCTTGTATCAAGCCAGCATATACTAGTTTTAGTTGATAACCTCCTGGTACTCTTATTGGAAGAAATAGCGAAGAATCGTTCCCTGTTAATCACCTCCGTGTCACTTAGGATTTTACAGACCTCTCTGTTTGGTCGTTCCCTCCCATTTTCCTGCTGTTTTGATAGCAGGGGAGTTTTCTGTGTTTCCTTTCATCCCCACTGATTTTATTTTTTTTTAATGGTAAAGAAGTAACACAGACCTACAACAGGAATAGGAAGCAGAGAGAAATGGAGTGCAGTTCTCTGAAAGCCTAATTATGCTGTGAGGTATTGTAAAAATAAATTAAACTTAAGTCTTAATTGTTGAAAATGCAATTAATAAGAAATGCGTGAATAGTGCATGTGAAAAGCTGCACTCTCTGCACTCAGTCAGCCTTTATGCCCATAGTTATCCATTTACATGCATAATCGCTGAACTTGTGCATGCACTTGCAGTTGCACTTTTGCACACTGAACTCCTTTTACAAATTCTTCCTCTTTGTGCTTTTTAGAGCAAAAATTTGATTTTTTTTTTAGTTGATATGAAATGCCAGATTGCTTAATCTCAGTTGGTACTAACCATAGTTGCATTGCATGAATGCAAAAGTTTTTACTGTATCGAAGAGACTTGCTATAAAAGAAATATGGTTCTACTCTGCCAAGTGACAGTAAAAATGAGCCTGTCTTGCTCATCTGATCCGCTCTGTTTTTAGAGTCAGATCTGCTTAATTTAGGAACAAACATTTGGTCTTCCTCCTACGAGAACTGCAGAATAAGTGTTGCTGTAAGAAAGTAAAATGGATCTTTTGGTTTTTGCCCAGTCTTCAAAAGAGTTACCTGACTTCCAGTAACAGCAGCAATGAATTGTGAACTCTTTAGGGACAAGAACATTCTCCATAAAGGAATATGAAAAATCAGAATTTGACCTGCAGAATATCTATTACTCGTGATGATAGGTGACATCCAAAAGCTAAGCTTGATTCATAGGTCTAGTGGCTGAAATGTCTTTTCACTTGTCTGTGTGAGCCTGTTTGACCTGGACTTGGGAAGACATGATGGATTGTCACTGTGGTCATTTCTCAGAGAAGAACTTTGGGTTCAAATGGTTCTCTGCAATTTCTCAAACTTTCCAATGCAAAGGTAACTCTTGTAACCTCAACTTTTTTGTTTCAGATCCAGTGGACAAAGCTGAAAACACACCCAATCTGCCTGGTAATGTTTCTTCTCTTGTTCATGCCTTTTCTTCCTTTACTTGAGAAAAGTTCTGCAAAGGGAAACTGTGAAGTGCGTACTCAAATTTTCATTTGACCTAAATCCTCTAGGCCCTTTTAGCACATAGGGGAAGGGAAGTTCTGAGAATAGTCCCGTTGGCGATAAGTGACCTTCCACGAGACCCATGTTTCACTGCAGGATGGAGCTGGGCTGAGCTCTCAGTGAAGTCCAGGGTAACCTTGTGCCTGGTTTTTGTTGTTTGTTTTTCCTCCACTTCTGGGGATTCAGATTACCCAACGATCCTGGCACTGATGGTGTGAGAGCTTTAACACATGAGACTCTTGGAGAGGGAAGAGACTCCAGAGCTTGTTTATCCCTGCTCTGGAGTCTCAGACCTAAGGCTGGTAGGCTGAGCTTGAGTCTTGGTCTTGTATTTATCACTCCCGTGTTCTGTCTTTACAGTACCTGGATAAAGTGGAGGTAGAGATGCGAACATGCGAAGAGCCTCGGCCACCCAACGGACAGTCTCCCATTGCTCTTGCTGCAGGTCAAAGGTCAGACCCTGAGCCCTGTGGTTTCTTTCTGACATGCTGCTGGGATATGGGTTGTTCTCAATGGCTAGCTGTTGGCCTCTCGGTACACAGGTTTAAGTGGTTCTAATATTGCTTATAACCCTTGGAGTCTCTCTGTAGGTGGTCTACACCTACAGGGCCTTTTATTGCAACAGGTGATGACTTTGAGGGATCTTTTCTTTGCAGTGAATATGGCTTTGCTGAAAAGGTCGTGGAGGGGATGTTTATTGTTGTCAATTCCATCACCATCAAGATTCACTCCAAGGCCTTTCATGCTTCTTTTGAGCTATGGCAGCTCCAAGGCTACAGTGTCAACCCAAACTGGCAACAGAGTGACTTGCGACTCACCCGCATTACTGATCCACAGAGAGGAGAGGTAAAGGGTTGTCTTACGTTGCCTGTCGTAACGTGCACAGAAGAGTGGCACTTGTGCTACCCCAGTCCTCTGGGGTAACGGGGCTGTTGTCTGAATTCTCATACAGTGATGGTAGGGAGCTTTGGTGAGTTTGCCTACTGTTTACTGGAACAGGGTGGTTGAGAGCTGACTTGTGTTCAGGGCTTTCTCTGAGCTCTTCTAATCTGAGAGAAAGAAATTGGAGAAGCTCTGAATGCTCTTGTGGTTTGTCTGGTTTTAAACTCTGTGTGAGAGAGTGGGTTAGATGTTACCTGGGGCATGACTTCGTTTTTGTACTGGGATCACAGAAGAAAAGTGCACTGAATGATTTTCCATGGCCGTGTTTCATTCCACATCTTCTAAATGTTTAGGTTAATCCTTGAAGTTGTTGAAAATCTCAGCATTTTCCTATTTTTCTTCTTCTGGGTAGGTTTTGACGTTCAAAGAGCTCACGTGGCAGACACTTCGGATAGAAGCAGATGCCACTGACAATGGCGATCAGGATCCTATTACTACTCCTCTGAGACTCATTACCAACCAAGGGAGGATCCAGATCTCTCTCAAGAGAAGGGTGAGAGTTTCCTCCATACTTTGCAGGATACAGTTTCACTGCCTGGTGCAGTGATGATGCATATTTCCTCCCACGTTCCTCACTAACCATGCTTTTCCTTCACAAATGTTGAGCCCAAGCTGCTATATCACTCCGTTTTCTATTGGAAACAGCTGTGTTCTTAACAATGTCAAAGCGGTTTATTTCCCACGGGAGGATAACATGTATAGAGCAAGTTTTTTAAATCCATTCAAACATCCCAAGGAGAGTTGTCATCTCTTTACTGGAGGTTAAAGCCTGGTGGCCTTATTTTTAGCTGTCAACAGAAATGTGATAGAGTAGATTTAAAAAAAAAATTAAACCATCTTTTTTGGGTTTTGTTTGTTTACTTTTTTTTTTAAAAAAACAGTGAGCAGCTTGCCTCCTAAAGACAAGGTAGCTTTGACTACTTTCCTTCTCAGAGGGTTTACTGTGGACTCCACCAGATGAGTTAACTTCTCTCAGATGAGTTTCAGAGCAGCATCTCTTGTTTCTGCTACAGCTTCTGTGTATTATGAAGAACGTATGTATGTGGTTGCAATTTTTAAAGTTCCTGACTCCTCCTTGTGGTTTCAGACCAAAGACTGCAATGTGATGGCATCTAAGCTGATGTTTCTCCTTGATGACCTGCTCTGGGTGCTGACAGACTCTCAGCTGAAAGCAATGATGAAATATGCAGAGTCTTTGAGTGAAGCCATGGAGAAGTCTGCACAGCAGAGGAAAAGCCTGGCACCAGAGTCTGTACAGGTGAGTGAGTCATGATTTGGATGTTGGTCTGCCAGGAAAAAGAAAAAGACAAGGCAAAAGAGACTGTTTCTGTTTGTGTGGCATCTCACCCTTGCTCACAGAGCATCTCCCTGATGGGAACTGGAAGGCTTACCTGGTGTCAGATCAGCATCATGTGTATTGTGGGCTATTGCTGTGCAATGAAATGACCAAAGGAGTCAGATTCATTGCCAATAAGTTTTAGGGAATGTTCATATGTAGTCACAAGCTAGATTCTGTTTGATGGCAGGGAAAAAGTGGTGTTAAGTTGCATGGCTTTCTGCATTTGACTGGCACATGGAAAGTTGCAGAGGGTCCCATGAGGATTTGATTTGGTAATAAGCAATAAATATGTTCTAGAAATAATCTTTTTGCCTCTGAATGACAATCTGCATAGGCCTGGGGGAAGAGACTCTGGTATAATAAATCATGACTGTAGCGAGCTGCAATGCTCGAGGGGAAAACACTGGCATTTAATTCCACTGTTGTTGTTCGGGTTTCTTTTTTTCTTCCTAATACTCTGGAGAGAGCTCTTGATTTTTGCAATTGTCCTTTGGTTCTCATATAGCTTAGCAGTGTATGAGAACCTTAGAACAGCTGCTTCAGCCAGTAGCCTTGAACTTCCCTTGCTGCTTTCTTGTTTCCAAAATGCTGTGCTAAGTAACTGTTTGGTGAATGTCACGGAATAAATACATAGGGCAGAGAACAAAAGATGTATTCGAAGACAAGGATGAGAGGAGAGGAATATCACTGCTGGTGGTGGAAGCTCTGGAGAAGGAGGGCCACGCACATAGTGCAGTGAGATTACATAGAAGGGGGATCAGGAATTCTTAGTCCTTTTTATCCAGGAGTCTTAGAGTATATTCCAAGATGCAGAGCAGGCAGAACAACACACGCAGAATTTTGCTCATGAACATAGGAAAGGATCCAGATTTCTGGACTCCCAGTTCAATTTCTATAAATTGATGCCTTGCAATCTGGAAGATTGCAATGAGTTGTTTTTAACTGCATTATAACCTCTTCCCCCTGGCCCCTTCCCATTAGTTCTTACCAAGCTTGTTTCTCTTTGATAGATCACACCGCCTGCTCCAAGTACCCAGCAGTCCTGGTCTCAGCCGTTCGCAGTTAGCCCAAATGCAAGTAGCATTGGTCAATACTTTGATAAGCATGACATGAAAGAGTCATCGTACCACCTCCTCATCTCGCGCTTGGATCTGCACATCTGCGATGACAGTCACACTCGAGAGTCAGGTAACCGAGAGCAGCATTAGGAGGACACTGCAGGAGGAAAATGTTAATCTGGTCATCCATTTTCTCCCTTGAAAGAGGTCTTTCCTCTTGAAAACAAGCATCTTTCATGTTACCGTTTCCCAATGAGGCAATAGGCAGTTGTTCAGGCTGCTGGAGAGATCAGTTCTGTATATCTGAAGTAGGTATTGGAAAATCCTTCTTGGCTCTGTGGGACAAACATGGGGAAGTCCATCAGTGGACGTGGTTGCTAGTGACCTAGTTGAAGTGATAGAGGATATGCTCTAGGAACAATCTGGTATTGAGCAATGGGAATGAAGCGTGATCATTCCACTTGGTGAGAAAATGTTTGTTTTGACTGTGTTCAGGACATTCACAGTAGCATAGCTACAAGGATTCTTTGCCGCCTTTGACAGGCCATTTCCCTGCCTACCATATTCTTTTCAAGCAAGGCTTGGCTAATTAGTATGTGTTTTACTCTTAGATTCCCCCTACTGAGCTATACTTTTAAGTACTTTTTTCTCTTTTGAGGCAAATGCACTCCCCTCCTTTGCGCAGCCCTTTCTGATCCAAGTTGTACTGTGTGTTTCTACACATCTTCCCTTTAAAAAAGGGAAACAAAATTCTACTACCCACATCTGTTGCTATTCCAGAATTTTTTGAACTGATCTGTGTATTGCTGTCTCCCAAGCTGCTGTTATCAACGTCTTAGCACAGTTTTGTTGTCTTTGTTTTGCTGGCCTTACCCGCAAGTGTTCAAAACAGAAGCGCTGGTTATTGTAGTGGGAAGCGTAATTGATAGGGGCCTGGGAAGCAATGGGATCTTGCATTTTGGTATTTGAGATTCTAGGTCTGGTTCTTATGGTATGAATTGTTGGCCTGTTCTTTTCCTTGACTAGGGCAAGGTTTTGATACAGCTTTCTAAAAGATGATACCCTAATACTGTCCACGGTGATAATCAATCAGTGGTGGCAATCAAAGCAATGTTGTTCTGAATTCTCCTGGATCAGGACTTGGATTGCAGAGCTGATCATGGTTTTCTTTGTTCTGTTTTCCACAGGCTCTTTGAAGCATGGGATGCTGGGAGGTGCCATGCAGCTGACCTTCAGGAGGATGGCTTTTGACTATTACCCTTTCCACAGGGCAGGTAGGGGTGCGTGTAGCCTCGCAACTTGAGAAGGGGGATAAAAGGGGATTTGAAGGCCAGTGATGCTGTATGACTTCAGGCAGGACTGGAAGAAAGGATACGCAAAGGATTTGGGACTTAAATCCTCATTGGCAGGGTTAATCTAATTTACCTGTTGGTGGATGACTGACAAGTTGCTGGCAGAGCAGACTACAGAGAGAGGAGTAAGTTGCTGTCTGTTGTAAAGATGTAAAGTTGAAACTTTGGATTCCTTTTCAGTTGCTTAAACTCTGGATCTGGTACTTACATGTGCCTAATCAATTTGGAAACATTATAGGATGTATCCCAGGAGAATATCTGTTGGTGGTTAACTGAAGAATCAAGGAAAACTGACCTTGCTATTCTTCCCAACACTTGAATTTGGAACACTTGCTGGTAGGACCAGCTCTGTGTGAAAGCCTGCACTTGTTTCACAAGCACTTAGTATGCTGCATATTGCGTCTTCCAGATGTGATATCAATAAAGAGGAACGCCGTACAGATTTGCATACCTTTGAGGGGCACGAGAGGGCTCTGCATATCCAGGAACCTCGTCTTTAAAATCAGGATGTTTTCTTTCATGCAGGAGATGCCTGCAAGCATTGGGTGAGGTACAGTGAAGCAATGGAAACACGAGGACAGTGGGCAAAGAAGTTGGTCGGTGAATTTCAAAGCAAGATTGAGAAGCTTTATGAAGAAATGGACCCTGCATTTGCCAGGACTCCATTTTCCCCCTTCAAAAGGAAACCAGGTAATGGGTTTTGATAAAACTCCTAGTTAAAGCAGGAGATGGTAACAGTTCTGTTCCATCCAGCAATATCTCTAGTTACCTCTCCCCGATTTAGCAGGATGATTTGTTGGTGCAGAAATCTGTAGCACACTAAAAATCATAAATGTAATGGCAAAGAAAAGTGACTATCATACTGGAATAACACTGCAGCAAGAATGGACAGACTGCAGTAGTCGCTTTCCTAGCTTATTTATTGATGTGTGATTTGTTTTTTGTTTTTTTTTTTTTTTCCATAAGTGAGTATATAAGGAGTAAGTTAAATACTTAAAGCCTGGCTGAAAAATGTGTTCTCTTGCTACAGAGCACGCTTGTCTTTCACAGTGCTCAGAAGGACTTCAAAAGTACTAAGGTTTTTTTTCTGCCTAGCTGTACCCATCTGTTTCTAATTTTGGGCCTGTTAATTCTGTTCTGTAAGCATATACAGAACAGAATTGGGATTGATGGGGAAGTTTGCTGCAAAGGAGATGAGTAAAACCCTGCTGGTTCTGCTTTTCCATCCCCACAGATACTTTGCTGAGTCCTCATAAAAGTCCCTTAGAGAAAGGCCGTGTACCTCCCACAAGTTTGCCTCGACTCCGGCACCCTCCCTGGAACCGGCTTCGATCCAGCTGTGTGGTAGTTCGAGTGGATGACTTGGATGTTCACCAGGTAGGGATTTGAGCAGTGTCTGGAGAAGTTTGTGTCATTTTTAAAAAAGGAATTTAATCGGATATGGTTCAAATAAATCATGCAAATCTCATGTCATCCCAGACAATCAAAACTCTGCCCAGGGAACCCAAATGTTGTTGTTATGTTGCAGGTAAAACTTTTAAACCAAGTATGAACTGCTGATAACTTTCATGTTCAGAGGAAATTGCATGTATAACCATGGAGTTTCTGCACGCTGTGTCTCGTCACTTCGAAACTTGCATCAAGTGTTAGGCAGGCCCATGGTAAAATGTTCCATGCATTTGAGAAGTTAGCGAGGATATGGATTTTTGACAGAGGAGGAATAAGACTTCTCTCATGCTTTCTGACCCAGGACAGAAAGCATCACTAGACTGGATCAGGCCCTACATCCATATACTCCGTAACCATTACAAGAGCACAATCGGTACCAGATACTATAATGGACGTACCAACGTGCTGTTAATCTTGAAGAGAGCTATAGTAGATTTCAGTTCTGTTTATTCACATTGCCTAATCCTAATTGTCATGGCTCTTACTAGCAGTGACAGGAGACATAAAGAACTAAATTCCCTCAAATGAGAGGGGTTGACAATATTAGCAGGTAGAAAAAAGTTTTATTATTACTTGAAAGCAGAGTATGTTTGATGTGTAAATGAGATGGATTTGAACACAGGAGACTGTGGGATTACCAGTACACTTTGTTTTGCCAAATCTGAATTCTGCGCAATTGCATACCATTGTGTTTTCAGGTTTCTACAGCTGGTCAACAAAGTAAGAAACCCTCCACCTTGCTTTCATGTAGTAGAAAGTTCTTCAAACTTCCTGATCAGGTCTCTGCAATCCATATTGAATTCACAGAGTATTACTTCCCAGACAATCAGGACTTTCCAGGTAATACACCAAGGTTAGCACCTGCCTTCATAAGTTTCTTAAAGCATTGGTCAACTCTTAACTATGTAGGTGTGTTAACCGTGTTACATATTCTCTGGGTGTCCGTTTTTGTTTAGTGTTCTGATGTTTGCCTCTCTAATTTTTAATTTTTTTTTTTTGCCTGTGGGAAAGTGGGATAGAGTTTGCCTGGTGCAAAATTGTGCTTGCAAAATAATGTATGCAGGAACGTATCGAAGGAGCTGCTGTGTCTGGCCAGCTCTTGGGGTTCTGCGTTATTGATTAGCACTGGAGTAGCACTGTAGGGTGCTCTGGGTGCTCTGCAGCTGACAGGATGTGAGATTTGGAACACCTTGTTTCTCTGGTGCACCACAGCTTCTCCCTTTCATCAAGAGATCTGTCTTCCAGTGGGTGTTGAAGCCCTCTGCATTGGTTTTGTCAGTGCAGGTTATACACTGAGCTGCAGACCACCTGAAGTGCCTTTTCTGCTATTATTAATCCGTCTTGATTCTGTTTCTTTCTAGTTCCATGCCCAAACCTGTATGTACAGCTGAATGGCCTGATGCTTACCCTGGATACAGCAAGTGTGCTCTGGATAAACCTCTTCTGTCTGGATCTTTATCGCAGCTTGGAGCAGTTCAAAGCCATCTACAAGCTGGAGGACTCAGGCAAGCATGATGAGCATGTTGATGTTCGACTGGATGGCTTCCGGCTGAAGGTACCATTCATTTCCTTTCTTTCCCAGTCTTCAGTGTTGACTCCCTCCCTGTCGTGGAAGGAACATGAGAACAGGACATAGCAGGAGTCCAGACTGAGAAAGCAAAACCTCCACCTTTCTCTACCTTTCTTCTGTCTAACAGTTTTGTGTTAGTTTTGTTTTGATCTGTGGGTAGAGAAACGGGTGCTTGAGTTCTAAACCAGAATAGGCAGGCAAGTCAGTGTTTATGAAACCAGTTTCAAGGAGAAATTGATGGTTCAATTGGTCAAAAGTTGTTTGCTGGCCTTTGGAAAACACTTTGACTCTCATATTGTTCCCAATGGGCCTAATCTGCTGCATTGGTATTCTATGGTGTTTGTCATCGACTACCCTTGTTAGCAGTTTTGTGAGGAGGCTTAAAGGCCTGAAAGTATAGTAAGTCCTTGCAGAGAAAGATCAAAGTGAATGTTGTAAGTTGAGCTGCTACATAAGCCATGGATGGTAGAAGAACCTGAAATAAACCTCAGTTTAAACTCCCTCGTGTCTGATTCCTCTTCCCTGATTTGTACATTTTATGTATTTTTTTTCAGACAGGGATAAATTGAGAAGTCTAGTCCAGCTCTTGGGATTTTAGTAGAAATCAAGACTTCTCAATTTTTTATCTATTCCACAGCTATCCTTCGTGTAAGTGGCCGGGATAAGCCTCTGCTAATTTCCCTTCTCACTGCTTTACTTGTAATGTCTTTCTCCTCTGTGTAGCTTAACATCCCCGTGGAGAAGAAAGTCACTGACCATCAAGATCGTCCACAGACACTTTGCGTTTGCATGTCAGAGATGACTGCCACCAACACCCGCCACGCTCCATTCTGCAGCTGTCAGGACCTCCAGAGCCTCTTCCGTAAATTCGCCAGTTCAGAATTCTTCCACTCCAGCTACACTAAGTTCCCAAGGTCTCAGGACAATTTCAGCCTCCTTCACACCCTCTTCTTGCGCCATGCATATGAGGTGGATGATAAGCCTCAGAAGCATCCAGGCTTTCCCCAACTACTACACAAAACTTCTGCCTCTGAAGATCTGTGGTCTATGAATTTCACTGAGCTTTCCCTGGATTTTGAGGGGGCTGAAAGCTCAAAGGGCAGAGCCCTTAGCTTTATTGACCCTTTTCCCCTTTCTATTTGGGCCTGCCTTCCCAAGAGATGGGGCCAAGCTCAGATAGCTAAACGACAGGAACTGACTGCCTCCAAGTTGAAAATCAAGCCTTCTGCCAGCTTTAGCAATCACTCCAAGAATGAGAACCTTTCCAGAGAACACGGGGTTTGTCAAAGATCAAAGACTGACCAGGATCTGAAGAACATCTACAAGGTCCCAGAGACAATGGATGTCTTGGGAGAATCTGACTGTGAAACTGATGATGGAGTAGATGACAAAGAGCTGGAAGCCTCTGCTGATATCCATATGCTTGTCTCCTCATCTGTTCATGTCAAAGTTCGGCTCAACCACTACCAATACTTGGTGCTGCTCAGGATGAAAGAAGTTCTGCAAACACTACAGGAGCAGTTGGCCCAGGATACTCAGGAAGTGACTGGGTCTCCTTTAGATTCCATGTCTGCTTGTGTAGGAGTCGTGTTCCACAGTGCTGAAGTGGCCCTACTCATGAACCCCGCGCCAGGCTCTGTCTTGGAACCTAGATCCCTTGACTCGGACACAACAAGCCTGATCGAGTCTGAGCTCTCGCCTTCAGACAGCAAGGAGGGGCTGGCGGCTGAAGAGAAGGAGCTGAAATCGGAGACCAGTTCAGAGAAGGGAGTATGCAGTACCTTAGAGGTTCCAGGGGACAGTGGGATTGAAAATACAGGGACCAGTGTAACCAGTGTACCACTGGAGAGACTCCCAAGATCTGCAAGTGATGGAGCTCTGAGTACAGCTCCACATAGTAAGAGCATAGAGGAGAAAGGCTTGATAGAGGAAGCACATGAAGCTGTGGAAGCCCTGGCTGCAGAAAGACCTGCAGAGACCAGCAGCCATCCTCAGAGCCCTCCTGCTCTCCCTTCTAGCCCAACCTCAGACACGCAGCCCGTGGGGAGAGGAAACATCACTCTGAATGGCCAGGCAGAACTCATCCCTTTGAAGAACATAGAGGTGGAGCTGTCTAGTGCACTGCATATCACAAAAGATGCTACAAAAGAAGCTCTGCACGTGACTATGGACCTCACCAAAGAAGCCATGTCAATAACAAAAGATGCTCTGAGCCTGAGCCGGGAGAAGATGACCTCCACCATGCAGAAAATGCTCGCTCTCCCCCCAGCCAAGTGAGTGGGCCACCCTCCTGTCCTTCACAATAGCAGCAGCAATGCTTCAGAGACGGGGGGAATGTAGGCCGACTGCTCCCTTTCTTTCCATATCATTTAGATTAGAGATGGGTTAGAGCTTCTTCTCTTGGGATTGGGTCTAAGTACACTGAAGTCTGACTTGCAAGTGTTCAGAGTCCAGCCCGATATCTAGATAATCTGGAGGCTAAGCTGTTTGCCTTTATAATTTTTTTTTTTAATTTATTTTATTTTTTCCTGTAGGGATTCTGTGCCCAAAGCAGAAGAGGGAGCAGTGACTCCAGGCGGGGGTGGCAGCAGCCGAATGCGTTTCTTCTCCATGAAGAGGACAGCATCCCAGCATTCCTTTGACACCACATCTGTGGATGGGAGCGGCCCTGAGGATGGGCTGTCTGTGGACAGCGATGGCAGTGACGGCTTTGTGATGCTCACAGACTCTGGTAACAAGTGCTTGGCTTGATCCTCTCTCCCACTCTTATTTCACACTGGTGAACAGTTTTCTGCCATGGGTGACTGAGTCGTGCTGTGTTCATATAGAATTCACTTGTGCTGCTCCTCTCTTTTGAAGGTCATGAGTAGTTCACCCACAAGGGCTCTCTCTGTTTTTATAGACATCTTTTCTTGGAGCTGAGTATAAATGAGGGGGGAGGGTGACCCCTGCACATAACAATGTGCATAACATGCCATCTGCATCCTGCAGACGTGTGCAGGTGGGTGGATGGTAGATGGCATTTAGGAAGGGTTTAGTAAGGGCTGGTTGGAAATAGGGTACACTGAGCATTTCAGTGGGCATCTTTCACTTCAGCTCTGTATTGTGTAAACGCATCTGAGGAGCTGGAGAGTTCCCTAGAGGATGGTATAGGTTGATAGGCCATGAGATTCAGGCAGATACTGAGATCAGGACTTCTTAAAACCAGAAAAAGAAACAGAATCGAGTTGTTGTTACTTCCATTTCAGAACCCAGCCTGGACCCTCTTCCCTCAGGGCATCTTCCTCAGGTCCACAATGACACAGGCAGTAGAACAAGCCTGATGGCAGAGGACGAGGGTGGTGTGTCACCTGAAATAAACAGCTCAACTTCACAGAGTGAAGACCCCAGCCTTCAGCTGGTCAGAGTTCTGTTCCTTTTCATTGTAATATTGTCTCTAAGTGAATCTGGAAGTGAACCCCATGGTGGTGTTTGTTTTAGTAAGTGAGCTTGTCATTTGCTGTTTCAGGTGTCTGTCCTCGTGTTGAAGATGAATGAAGTGAACTGCGGAATAGAAGCACGAGGTGATGATTTGTCTGTTGCTTTACAAGTAAGGAACGTGGTTCCAGAGCAACTGAACAACGTTGGAATGTGGCAGTATCTGCGTGGCTATTTGGGTAAGACGCTGGCTCTTGGAGTCTGCTGCTTTTATTGCTGCCCTTTTATAACTGGCTTTTATACCAGCCACCCTCAGGGAATATTCCACTTTTTAAGTGGTACTTCAGTGTTAATATTTAGTGTATTTAGGATTGAATATGACTTCTGTGTGAGGAAATGTGAATGCTAAGAATCTTGCTGTCAGTGGCTCAAATCTAGTATTTGAAAGATGTTTCCAAAGTGCCTACATAGTCAAGCTCTATGGTGCCTAGTAATCATTGACTGGGATTTTTTTGTTAATTGCTTCTAGGATGCATGAAACCTAATTAGAAGAGTGATTAAAACTATCTAGGGAAACCCTGAAGCTATTCCTGCCCTGAGAATAATACTTCTGGGCTAGGGTACTTCCCCAGGGCTAAACACCAAAGCAAAAACCAAAACAAAAACCCAACCCAGTTCCAAAAAAATGAAACCAAAAGCAACTACAACCCAAAACTTCAAGTGAAAGCATGATCAGTTCTTAAGACTTGATCCTTCCCTTAACAGTACTGCCCATGGCCACGAGGGGGCAAAGTGGAATACAAGATTAGGTAGCGTTGAGGAGAGTGGAAAGACTGCTCAGCTCTGGAGAGCAGAGTGGTTGAGTTTGGTCAACTCATGTACATGCAAAACGAAGGCTAGTTTTAAAGTGTGCTGAGATGGTGAGAGGGAGGGATGCATCTGGGGGCTTAAGTGGTTCAGTTAGTTCCTGTGACGTGGACTCTTAGTCATTTGAAATTTGGATTCCTTTCACGTGAAGGATGATTTCAGACTGTTGTCATTGTGAACTTGACTCCATTCTGCATCTGGACAGTAAAGGGCTTTTCAAGATACCTACTTTGAGTTTATATCTTATTAGTGATGTCATCTTCTATAGTGAGATCTTTCTGCTATAGCTCTAGGAGATCCAGGTATAGAGAAGCCTTCAGTCCCTGAAGCTAGTAAGACCCAGCCAGAAGTGTGCTTACGTCTTGAAGTCGGACCTAATGCTGCTGTGCATTCACCACTCGCTGTTCAGAATGGCTTCCTTCATATGCTGGTCCACAGTTACACAGCAGAGCTCTTCATGTCCTTCCTTACCAACCTTGGCCCCTTTCTTGAGGATGAAATAATTCCAGAGGTGATCCCCATGGAGATAGAAGTTGTGGATGCCAAAATCACACTGAAGGTGAGCGTATGGGGAACCAGAGATTACCCCGGATGGTAGCCTGGGCAGAGCTCACTTGCAAGATTCTGCTAGGGAAAGGATGCTGTGGGATTGCTAGGAGCCTCTGAGGAGGTCCTGTTTTCCTGGTACTATTTTATTTTTGCTTCTAAAAACTGCCTTAAGGATGAACAAGTGATACCATGGAATTGTCGAGTGATCAGATTGTAGAGAAGCAGGAGCCTGACATTCAGATTCTCTCCCCAGCTTTGTTGATGACCTGCTTTGCAGACTCAAGGGAAAGAATTAAATATGTCTTCCTCCCAGTGCTTGTGTGAAATGGGAAATATTTGACCTTTTCTGTAAACGCTTAGAGAATTACAGATGAAAAACATTATGTAAGAGCTGGTTGATATTTAGGAGGGGGGCACTGACAGAAGTTCTTGATTAAACCATTTTGAAAGCAATGCTTTGTCTCCACTGACAAGCAGGAACACAGCACAGCAACATGAAAATCTTCAGACTAAGGGATATTGGCTTTTTTTGATGAAGGAATATTGGTTAGGGGTTTGAATCAGGAATTTGTAGGATGACAGCTGTGAGAGCAGCCTTCAGGGTGATGGTCGTAGGCCTTTCCGCAACCTTTATTATGGATATGACAGAGCTTGGTTCTGATCTGTGGGAGTGCTTTCTACACAGATTAAGACTCACTTGCAGCCTTGTATATAAAGCCAGGCTTTTCCATATGGTGGGTGACCTCGGTGAGCTCTGGCAGTGCTGCCGATCGGCAACACTACTCCTGTGAAGGCTCTGGGCAAGGAGAATCCTTTGCAGAGTTGCCAGAGCTGTCACAGCAGTTAATCTCTTCTCTGCTTTGTTTTTTTTCCAGGATGACAGCCCCCGGGTATACCCTACCTCCCCTGGACCTGTTCCTATCACCTTGGCAGTAGATCACGTCATTGTGAAGCGCAGGGATGATGGGGTGTTCTATCTAACAGGTCAGCAACATTGGGAAACCTGGTTTATTCACCCCGGCACCCCCCAGGCTGTGCTGGAGATAGTGTTCTGCTGTGCCTGGTGCTGGAGGAGACTGGAACTGAAATGTGATGGCTGCTGCTGGGAAGGATGGGCTCTGGTGTATAAGCAGCCCCTACTTCTGTTCTCTGCAGTCACTTTTACCAGAATGGGCAAATGCTCTTCTGTCTTCAGTGCAAGTCCCAGGTCCTTTGGCTGCTCTGCAGTGTTAATCTCTGGATGCATGCATTCCTGCCTCTCTGGTTCTTGCTGCTTTTGTTGTTTTGTGTGGACAGCATATTCGATACCAGAACAGGTTAATACCTAAAACTGGCAGCCTGAATTCACACCTGATGTTTCCTTGAGCTCACANGTTTAAAAAGAGGGGGAAAAAATTACAAAAGTTAAAGTTATTATTTTTGTCCTGAGAACCCTGTTGCATAAATGTCCACACCTGAATGTTTTCTATGCCTCTTTCTAGCTCCGCAAGGGGAGGGCTCACCGAAACAGGAAAAACCTGTGTCAGTTCTTCAGGAACAGAAGGCCCCAGCGGAGTGTGTCTTGGCAGCCCCAGCAGCAGGAACACGTGGACTACAGGTGAATTGCTGCTGCCTGTTGCTGTCTGGACAGCTAGATAGCTGGCAGTAGGCTGGAAAATTAAGTCTTTTATTTTCATGTGTTTGCAGTTACTGGTGGGTGTGGTGTGTCGCAGATAAGGCGTGCACACAAAAGCAGCCTGTACCTCCTTTTACAGGCACTCGGAGAAGTAAGGATACCTTGCCCAGCATAAACTCTCTTGTTCTGTTTCAGAAATCTGTTTGGTTTGCTTTTTTCTTTACTGTGTCCAGTTCCTTGTTGGAAAAACAGGAATTGGGAGGTTCCCACAAAGAAAGAGATGTTTTGTCAGAGTAGAGATAAGTCTTACAGCCAGGGATTTTCAGGTTGCTTAAAGTTTCTGCTATTCAGTTTTAACTTTATTTCCATTTTGATCCATATATCTGGAATTCAGATTACTGGTTTATTTTTAAATATGTAGTGTTCTCTAATTATACTTCCTGTTTGATGCCAGGTCTACTTGGTAAATTGATCACTTGTGATGGAAAAATACATATTAAGGGAGCAATGTGGCTGACTAGATACAGAACTGGACTGGGACTTTGGATTCTGTTCATTAGGTGGTGACACTTCTCATCTTTCTCTTTTCCATCTAGTGCAGAGACTTTCTCTTCTTCCTCTTCATAGCATCTTGTGAAACAGGGCCCTGACCAGAACTGGAGCACATAAGCATCACAGTAGCTTAGCTTCAGTTTATTTTCTGATGTTATTGAACTTAATAGGAACAAATGCAAAGGTTAAATTCTTGAGTAAAAGGATTTCTGAGAGCCCAAGGCAGAATACTGTCCTGTGCCATGAAACTGTAGTGGGATCTCACTGGCAATGTTTGAGGACAGAATTAACTTTGTTCGTGGAGACAAGAAATAGGAATGCCAGGCATCTGCTTGCTCCAGCTAACATCTTAATTTTACCAAATTGTTAGAGGTGTATCATGACCCCTTATAAAAGAATAATGCAGATCAGAGCCCAGGTTTTTTTTTTTTTCCTGCTTTCTTTGTATAGTTATCTTCAGCCAGAATTGGCTAGCTGCTTTGGAGGAAAAAACCTTGCCAACTGCAAGTCTTGCTCCTATGCCTAGAAATGTGAAGGGAAGTCTTGGGAGGAAATACTCATTAGGCAGCCATCACTGGCAGCCTGAGCTGACTCTTACGATAGGTATGGAAGTCGGCAGGCACCAGTTGGCAAGTACTTACTCCGGCAAATCAAACTGGGTCACGTTGTCAGTGAGCTTTGTGTGGTTGTGTCACATAGTATAATTCATCTCAAAAGCTCCTGCTTTGGTTTTTCTCTCTGAGCAGATCAGTGCAGTCAGATCTGCCCTGCTGCTCACCTTTGGAATCTCTTGGTTTGTTTTTTTTCCCCTTCTGTCTCTTGCAGTTAAAGGAGGTGCCAGAGTTGCAAAGGGAGCTTCAAACCATGAAAATAGCCCTTGCAGAAGCCAACATGGACAAGGCTCGCCTTCTGCAGGAAATTAGGAAATACAATCCCCTCTTCCAGCTTTGACAGTGAAGGCGCAGGCTGCAGCTGCTCAGGAGGAGTGGAGACCACCACCAGCACTAAGGCGGCTAGTTCGATTATATTGCTGCTAAACAGGTCAACCTCCTGGAGACTGATCGCCTCAAAGAATGGAAACCAACTGTGATTGCAAAATGAACTTGAAGGAGGGAGAAAGAAAGGGAGGCCTGGCTGAGCAACAGGGAAGGAATGAGGAGGAGTTATCTGTTTGCAGCAACTTTCCTCTGTCCTGGTTGTTTGGTGCTGCCTCTGTCTCTGAACCAGGGCAGTGGTCAGCCTACAGACAAAAGGTCAGAAGTTGCCTGGGACACCCCATGTCTTTTCATCTGTGGGTGGCAGTGACAGTGTGCTTTCAGCCTTCACCTTTCATGGTAACACCTAGAGATGGTCCATGTTGGGGTTTGTGCTTTTTTCAACCTTCCTCGTTGCGTTCTTGCCCAATCATGCATGCCAAAGAACACAGAAAAAGGAGTGTAGTTACTTCACCGCATCAGGAGTGACAGGGAATAGTTGTGGCAGAAGACATTGCTCAGAGCTCTGACGTGAAAGCATGTGTACTATCACATGTAAAACAGAAACGTAGGAGGCTGGTGGGTGTGGGAGATGCAGAAGGGATTTCCCTCCTGTGGAGTAAGGGGGCTGCAGCTCACTATTCCCTCAAGAATGGGGTCAGGATAGTAAAGAAATCCCTTCAGACTTCTTTTTCTACCAGTAATTTGCTGTGTCAAGACAGAATCGGTAGTATGTTAGATTTAGTCTAGTTCATTCTCACTTAATCCTGCAATGTTTGGCTTCATTGATGCAGAAACACAAAGGAATTAAGTTATTTCATTACAAAGCACTGTTTAAGCTTTCTTTAATTTTACTGTCAAAGAACAGGGGTGAAAGAAGCTGGTTAAGTCATGGAATGAGACAACCTATGCGTTTTCTTTGGGATGCACACCGTCCTCAAACCATTGTATGCCAGAGTTTCACCAGTAGAGAGAGGGAGAGCAGAACTGTCCGCACAAAGGAAATAGCTGTCTGCATCCCTACGTGGTCGTGTATTTCTATTAGCACTGAGCTCTTGCCTGGTCTTAAATGTCTTTTAACAGGGATGTTGGTGTGTGGGTCAGGAGAAGGGTGCTGACCAGGCCCCCCCTGGGTGGAGGCTGACACTGTTAACTGCTCGCTATGGGGTGGAGGTGGAGCAGTAGCTGTTGGGTTGAGCATGGTTTGTATTCTCGCCTTTTCTGGAGCTGCTTCCCTGAAGAGGAAGAAGTCTCTGTGGTCAGTGACTGAATGTATAAAGAAATAGCCTCTACACGTGTGGAGGGAAAAAAAGAAAACCCTAGTAAAATATGAAGTAAACACTAATTTTAAAAAGTTAAAAAGGAAATGTCACTTATGAACTGCAAGCATCCAATTCACTCCTGAAGGTAAACTGGTATGTGGTTTCTTTGCTCTACTACTCCGGGCAATACATGGTCGATGTGCTGATGAAGGAAGCAGCCGGAATGGGCAGCTGTGAGGGGAGAAGCTGTTCCAGAGGAGATTTTGCTCTGTGTTCTGATACAGAAGGGTGTGACTTTCAGTCCCCTCTGTGTTATGGATGCCTGTTCCCTCCACTGTTAGATGCAGCATCTTTACTGTGTGCAGAGTTTGCTGGATTTTATCTTACTTTGAACTTTGATTTGGATTTTTCCAGATGCATTTTGTGTTTGTGTAAATGTACCATTTCTGACACACAGGCTTTTTAGTGCATGTAAAACAGGTAGCGATTGCCACACACTAAGTGCTAGGAAAAGTGAGAGGTTGTATGCGATTCTCCTCTACTAATCAGATGGAAACTTCACTCGTCTATAAAGGTGAGGTGACCCTTATTGTGTTTTTTAGCTGAACACACTCCCCAAAACTTTAATCTAATGGATTTTTCTATTTTTTTCTATGCAAACATTACTCCACTGAAATTAGTTTAGCTAAAAAGTAGTACAAGTTTTTAATCCTGCTCACTGTGCAAGGAGCAGCCTCTGATTTACAAGCCGTGATGAGTTGAGGCCTGGAAACTACGCAAAAGCAAGCAAATAACTTGGGAGTTAAATTTGTTTTTCCTACCATGCTCTTACATGCTTGTCCCTTTGCCCAGCTCTGGAGCTGTGGAATGCTTCCCCTTAACAGGCACTCCTGAGTTCACTGTAGTTCTTCTTTCACTCTAGGGGAAATGGGGACCTATTTACAGCGCTAGGCTAGATGTGGAGGCGCTGCTGTCTGTGGTTTGCGGAGAGCCAAGCGTGAATTCCTTGTGGCTGTTAGCTTTCACTTTGAAAAAAGAGGGTAATGTAAGAGAGGGATGGTGCCACTTTTCAGATCATCATCTTAATTCCGTGTTTGGCTCAATGAGGCTGAAGGTAGCCTTGAATAATGTTCGTTGGAATTAGTCCTTGTATGCCAGGTTTGAACAGCCAGCCTTGGGGCAGGCTGTTCTGCTGGAGTCCAGTATTTCTGCCAAAATCTGACTGACCAGTGCCTACAACCAGATGCGACAGCGGCAGCGAGAGCCTGACCTTCCTTCTAGAACCTCTGGAAGCAGGCAGCTGCAAATCAATTGAGAGGAGGAGTACTTGCCTTTGGCAGAAGCACGGGAGCTGAGCTGCAGGAGGCTTCACGCTCACCACCCACTTAGCCTGGGCTAGCTCTGATGTTTGGATGCTGTGACTTCTGCCAGCTGCTTTCCCTCCTCCATGGGAGGGGATCGCTCCTCCTCATTCCTGTTGGGACAACCTGGCTGTTTTCTCTGGAGCACGTTCTGTGACCCACCCCCTGCTCAATGCAGCCTTTGACAGGACAGATTTGTGGTGCTGCCTGTGATGGAAAGGTACTAGAGCAGCCTGTCAGGCCTGTTCTCAAGAGGAAAATGCACTTTAACTTTTTAAGCGTCAGCGGGCATTTCCTTCACCAATACTGCCTCGTGCTAGAAGAATTCAGAAGTAAAAGTAGGGGTTCTGAAATGCAAGTAATCTTCCATAGTAAGAAAGACTCTTGCTGTGAGCAGTTCTCATAGCAAGAGAGGGGAGGTAACAAAGCATCTACGTATCTAGACTTGCTGTGAAACAAACCCATATGCGAACAGCTCACTGTAAGTACCATACGAACTGCACCAAGCCCACACAAGCAGAAGTGGAACTTTGTTTAGTCAAACCTATGTGCTTCTGTGCTTGCTCCCTCTTCCCGTGTGAAGCAAGAAATATAAGAATGCTTGCCTTGGTGGAATGCAATGGTATTCTTACTTTTTATTCACTAATTGCTTGAAAATGGGAGGTTTCTTTCTTCGCTTTGAAATTTTCATGACTTTTTGTTTGAGTAGGTGTCCAGCTTCATCTCCAGCCAGTTTGGGAAATGAGTAGGGCGCAAAGTGTTTTCTCAGACGTGGTGCCTACTTGCAGTGTCACACAACTCCTTCCCGCTCCCTCCCACGTGTGCAGACTGAACAGAGCTGGGGCCAAGTTGTTTACAGCAAGTTTCTTGCTCCAGCAGCTCAAGTCAACTGGTTTTGTTCAAGAATTAAAGCACTTCCATTGTTCTGTTTTTAAGTACCAGTAAGAAGTACTGTAAAACAAAATCCACTTCCTTTGTACAAGGCATACGTGTGGGAGGACAAAAACTCCCATATCTCCACTGGTAATGATTAGCAAAGTTTACTTTGTAAGAGCCTTTTATTTAAAGACTTTTTCTATGTTACGATGAGAGCCAACTTAATCCTTTGTGTAACTAAGACACAGTTACCCTAGGAAGAGCACATGGCCTCAGCGTCTTTTACATTTAGTTAGAAGAAGCGTGCTCACAGGGGACTACTGTATGTACAGGTGGGTAATGTGCAAGTCTGAACTTGAATTTGAGTTTTAGGCAGTATTAGAACTCTGTTGCAGTGTATTTCCACTCATGCATTTATTGGTTCTATGAACCATGAAAAGAAATTAAACTTGTTAACCTCCTTACAGGCTCCTGTGTGTTTTTGGGGTTTTTTTCTCCCCCTTTCACCTTCCTAATTGTACTGTTTTCTAGACAGATCCATGAAACTGGCTGTGGGAAGAACAGCTGAGCGATGACTTCAGAAGCATTGGCTTTCAGCATGCGTTCCCTTGCTTGTGCTAATGGAACAATACATGCCCGAGGCAAGGTGAAGCTTCAGGAACATGTCAGGGTTAGTTGAGACAGATCATCCCGTCGTGCTCCCCCTACTTTGAATCACACGAACACCATTACACAACTGGTCTTTCCCAGCAAGACTAAGAATATATTAACGAGTTTAATGTACAAAAAAAGACACTTCTGTACATAGACACCACTACATCTGTGCCAGCTGGAAGTATGATCCTGGTGCGTGCATACCCTGAAGACCTTGAACGTTCCTGTCCCTGCTCCGTTGAAGCAGAGGAACCCAAGGCTCCAGGTCAGGGATTTGGCTCCCGCACAGCACTCTGACGACAAGCCAGGCTTCGGCGGCGACGGCAGGAAGCCTCCCTGCAGCCACTCGAATCTATACACGATGCTCCTGAAGGAGCTTCAGTCTCGTAGCGCTGCTGTAACTGTTGAGAGGTTCGCAACAGGAAGGTTGTTTTAAGGTCCATCCTCTCTTGCTGCTCTCGGGACGCTTCAGTGGAAGATGATCTTTTTATACTTGGAATTGGGGATCTGTCCTCGTGACTTGAGCCTCCTGACCGCCTCTCGCATGTGTTTGGGCTGCAGAGGTGGCAGCTCCCCCCACTTCTCGCACACGTCCAGTGCTAAACAACAACAACCAAAGGGCTCACGTGAGCTGGACAGCTGACCTTAGTGTGTCTCTTGCTGTTTGAGCTTTAATTTTAAAGGCAAACAGGTAACACTTTCATCCAGGGTTTACAGCTCGCATTTTGTTAATACACAAGAATGAAATTGCTTTGTGCGCTTCTCTTTGTCCGAGAGAAAAGCCATTCCTAGGGGCATCAGTACCGGACCAGAAATAACTGCTTTTTAGACCACCCCAGCTCCTCTGGAGTATTGCAAGAATTTATGATCTTAAACCTCCTGCTCTAAAGCCACCCCTAGGCTGGGTGTTGCGTTTTGGTGCTGTTGTGTACAGCAGCAACAGGAAGGCCAGTTTCTTTTCTATCATTTACAGTAATTATCATTCATGCTTCCTGCCAACGGTATGAAGCAATTAACGACACACAGCAATTAATGACAGCAGTGAAGCTGCTTATCCAAACCGCCTCGGGGAAAACACGGCGCTGCAGAGACGGCAGCGGTAAAGCTGCACCATGCCGGTAACGGCGATCCCGGCACACGCTGGCCACGCTTTGTGTGACAAGTCTGTATGAACTGCTTGGCATCAAACCCAGTATCGCCGGCTTCTCCAGGCCGAGCAGAGCAGGGACACAGCTGGGTCAGCTTCCCACCCGGTGTCCCGAAAGGATCTCGGCTTATCCCACAAAGGAAGAATCTTACGGGTTAAGAGGCTTAAATATCTCATTTCCCTCTGGGCTGAATTTGTCCGCAGCCATATTAACAAGAGATCCTTACTGCCGCGCTGCAGCCTGCTCACAGGCCAACTTACAGGGCAGGAACTTTTAAGTTGTCCTCCTTAGAGAGGATAAAACAGGGAGGTCAGCGGTCACCGACCTCTGCTGCCTCACGGGCAGCGATATCGATAGGATTAGAGGGGGCTACGGGCAGCGCCACGCTTCACCCCTCCCTTGGCTTAGCTCTTAACTGCAGCGTTCCGCGGCTGCTGGAAGGTCAGAGGGCCCCGCGGGACAGCAAGGCTGGGATCCACCAAGTGTCCAGTCTTGTTCCGTATCCCTCTGCTCTGCTTTAAGTGATGAATTTACCCCGTATTCTTAACTTTTTACTCAACATTTGCCACTCACCTTCTTCCACCACCTCCCCAACGAAGACCTTGGAAATGCCAGACATGGCGATAACCACGTTCTGAGAGACAGAGGTGCCGGTGATGGACTGGATCAGCTGCGCCAGAGACAGACAGTCAGCGAGCAAGGTACACACAGCAACGGTGAAACATTTTAACTCGCCTTTAACAGTCTGAGCCTGTCAAATACCAACCAACAGCTAATGAAATGCATAGACCAACAGTAACTGATCTTTAGAACTGGGCCCTATAGCTTTGGGCACACGCTGGCTGTCAGGGTTTTAGCTTACCCTCGTGCAGCTGCAGACCCCGTACCAGCAATGGCTTTTTCTCTGTTGCCTCACGGCCCCCCCAGACCACCGTTATTTAAGACAAGCTCCTATTTAAGCTGCGTAAGCCATGTGAGGGCATTGAGCTTGAACGTAATGGGATAAGCTGATCCGAGGACAATGGTCTCAGCCACAAGGACCGAGACGCAGCTGGAAGAGGGCACACCGCAGAGCCAGCTCGGGTCGCACAAGGCCTAGCCGTGACCGCAGCCAGGCTTAGTAAGGCTCAGCCTGCTCGTTCTGCTCAGACTCCTTCCGTGGTGAAGCACTACTGAAGTCGTACCCGTTTAATAGCAGCTTTGGGGAAAGCAGACCGGCGATACATCTCATAACGATTCAACTGTTCTTCGGAAAAGGAAGAGACCAGTATTCTGGAGTGGAGAGAATTGATCGTTTACAGCAAAAAGGAAAATAAAAGTTTGAAGCTCTTCAGGCCGCTGCAACAGTCCTACAAAGCCCTTCTACCGCCCCAAGCCTCCCGCAGCACAAGACAGAGCTGGGAAGGGAAAGGCGGTGCTCCAGTGCTGCCAGGGTTTATAATGCAAAACGGCTGGGCCCGTTCGGGAGCGAGGGATCTGGGCCAGGGCTACGGGCATCCTTACCCGCGGGCTCGTAAGCCGATTAAGGGACTGGCGCACAGCTTCCAGCAGCAAACCCCGCGCGGCGCGCGGTGCCCTCCCGAGCAGCAGCCTCCCCAGGCGCCGCTGCCCGGCGCCCCGGGTCACTCACTGCATCTTCTGGATCTCGTCCTCGTCCACTTTGTGCTTCTTCTCCTTCCGCTCCTTCAGCTCCAGCTTCACCCTCTTGGCCGCCGCCGGCTGCAGGCTGGGGTCCTCCCCGTCCACCGCCTCCCCCTCCGCGCTCCTCACCTGGGCGAGAGCGCAGCGCTCGGCTCGGCGGCCCCACAGCCCGGCTGCTCCCCGAGCGCCCGGCCCGGCCTCACCTCCCCGTCCGGCGCCTCCGCCTTGGGCTCGCCGCCCCCGCCAGCCTCTCCC
>VZTL01051215.1:14778-58121 GCA_013400535.1 Scopus umbretta | reverse complement strand
AAGGAGGAGGCGTGTTGGATGGGAACTGGGGGGCCGAGGGGGTGGGTTGGCTGGGCTGTGGTGGATGTGGGGTGCGCAGGCTGCGTGAGGACGGGCTGCGGCAGCCCTGAGGGTTTGGTGCTGCCCGTGGGAGCGGGGGGGCGAGGAGCTGTGCTGGAGGGGGCTGGTGACGGAGCCCCTCAGGCTCGCGTGTCCCGAGGCGAGGAGCAGCAGGGGCCGCTGGGCTGGGGGGCAGAGGAGGCTGGCTGGAGCCTGCTTCCAGGGCTGGCCGCTGCCCCGTGTGTGTCCCCCGGGGCTTGGACTGCTGCAGGCTGTGGGGCTGTGGATGCAGGCTGTGGGGCTGTGGATGCAGGCTGTGGGGCTGTGGATGCAGGCTGTGGGGCTGTGGATGCCTGCTGATTACCGTCGGTAGCCGCAGACTGGTGTAACTGGGAAAATGCGATGCATTTGGAGGGGGACTCCAGGTCAGGGTGCTAGCAGAGGCTCTGAAGCCAGGACGTGTGCAGGTTCCCACGGTGAGGAGAGCTGCTAGATGAATTTACTGGGACACATGTACAGCCGGCTGTTCAGCAAGGCGTCCTCTCCCTGCTCTTGCTCCCCGCACGCTCGCTCTTCCTCAGTAATTTTCATGGCTTGCAGTAATACCCCTCTGCTATGGTTCTCAAATCGACGGTGGCTGGTGGGGTTTGGGGGTCAGCTGTGCTGGGGGCTGCACAAGCAGATGGAGAGCACAGGCATTTGCTTTAGCACTCAAAGCGCTCTGTTTTGAAGCTCTTAGGCCTTTGTTATTTTTTCTGCTCCCCTTCTTTTCAGCATTTCCCAAGGAAGCAGCTTGCTGGTATGTTTTTTGAGTTGCATCTTTTTGCCATTTCAGCTTGTCTGCTGGAAATGCTGCTGTTCCTGTTCCCTGAGCAGCTGGTTTATACCGGGACAGGGGAGGAGATTTGAGTCCAGCGCTGAGTGACACTGTCACTGCGTGGCCTATTTAGAAGAATATGACTTGCCTATTTGTGGCCAAATTTGATCCATTGTTCCTTTCACATAACCTTGTCAGAACTCTGCTGTTGCACATTGAGCTGAATTGCAGAGGCCCGCTGACACAGAGAGCTTGTACTTCCCTGGTGCATACATTTGTTTCTCTGAAATGTAATGTAAATCCGCTCTCGGGTCAAACTTTATTCTTCCCTTTAATATATTAAATGCTCTGAGCCCTTGTTTTGAGTGGGAAGTTGCTCTGACCACTTCAGGCTTGTCTACGTTAGAAGATGAATGTACTTGCAGCGTGTTTAGATAAAGTGGAGAGGGTCAGTGAGTTAAATACACACCACGAGTGTTATCAGCCTCTTGTTCTAACAGCTCCGCCACACTTTCCGACAGTGCGTGGTGATGACGGCGACCTTTTTTTCCCTGGTAAGACAATGGCTTGTGATACCAGCTGATTTATGGAGTGGGCAGGCTGTTTGACGTCTGATCAGTTAGCGTGATTTTTCACATGTAAGCGTGGTGTCGTGTGTAGATGTGTATTTGAAGGATGGTGAATGTCACAGCTGTCGTTCATAGCTTCTGCGTTCATTAACTCGACTGTCTTAAATGTCTGTCAGTTGGCACTATAACGATCCCTTTCTCCCACCAAGCTTCCCAATCCCTGAACCTTTTTCTCTCTGCTGCTGAGTTAGTCAGGCTTTTTGCATGTGTATGATAGTGCTTCTCATTCTGGAAGCATGTTGGTGTTGCCAGCATGTCGGGAGTCGTTGCAGTGCTTTGTTAACTTGCTGTGTGAAATCCGCAGCTGCAGCATCCCTGGATTTACAGGAGTTTGCATGCACACCCCACGTGCACGCTCGCCCTGAGAGCAGTCGCAGACCTGAGTGGATCATGACCTCTGTACCGTGTTTGTACGAGCAGCGGCTGCAGTCTTCCTGGATCTCAGTGTTGCAAACGCCGGGCAGCGACCGCGAGAACAGTCTGCTCTTAGCTGCAGTCACCTCTTGCAAACTGGCAGTGGGCTGGGAGCTCAGGGGGCCACGGCGTGCGCGGTTGCAGCACGGGGAAGCGGGAGGTAGTTGGGAATTGTTCGAGGGCTTGGGTGCTGTGGTGAATGATGCGTGTTAGATATTGAAAATGGACTTCTAATGATTTAGAGGCTTTCTGATTGTTTCCTGTGTTCTGTCAACTTGTTGGGCTTTCACTTTGGGTTAAATGAGTCCATGTGAGAAGACTTGTGCTTGTTTTATAGTGAGGAGGTTTTTATGAGAAACAGCTGCTAAATTTACCTGCAAGGAGAGCCTGACAATTGCTTCAGGAGCAGCTGGGACAAGCTGGGCAGTGTTCAGAACTGTTTTCTGTAGGACAGGCTCAATCTAAGTGGTTGCTTAGTGTCCTGGTGTGGCTGTGAGATGGCTCCAAGATGTACAGGCTCTGCTGACAGGTTTATTATAGTAGCAAACATACTCCTTCGTGTCCCTTTAGTACAGCAGCAAAACACTGGATTTTGGGGATTGAGTTTCCAAAAAAAGTAGCCAGACTAAGTTTCAAAGTGTCTGTAGTGTATCGGAGAAGAAATTTGGGCAGTTGTCTTCTGCCTTTGTGTTACCCTGTCTCTATTGTGGTCTGTTTTCATTCTGCAAAGTGTGAAATTAACTCTTGCCCCTGGTGCCAAGCCTGGTTGCAGACTTCTTTGCTCATCTCTTGAGGTGCGTGATTCCTCCGGAGCACCTTCGCCTGCGGTTTCCCTGCTTCCCAGGGGCAGGGAGGATGTTGCAATAAGTTCTCCACAGCAGGCATGGTGTTTAGTTATAACTAACTTTGCCTTTCTGTACTCCTTTAAAAATAACTTCAGGAGTTTGGAAAACAGCGAATATGAAATTTTGTCTGCCTGACACTTCATGGAAAGTTAAAAATAGGCAAATGAAAAGGGACCTGATGCTGTGGGAGGAGGGTGGAAGGGTAGAGGTGACGGGAAAGAGTGTGCGCAGTGCCTGCCCCGCCAACCCCTGCCTTCTCCAGAGTACAGCATCCCAAGGTGTGCAACAGGTCAAGAACAACTTTGGAATAACTTTAAAGTTGAAGGGTTTTCTCCTAAATCTTATACCTGTATCTTGATTTTTTTTTTTCCCCCTGATGATGATTAGATGCATTTCCTAAATTAAAACCAGTAAATACGGACTGGACATGTGCCCAGAGAAAGTCACGGTGCCAAATAAGTGGAGGCGTTAATGGGAAGTAGTAAGTTGATGGAGAAGGCTAAGGTGCTTCATTTGGTGGCTAACTTTTTAGCAAGGCTCTGCGGTGCAGGAAGGCTTCTTAAACAATAGGTGTCTTCAGTGCTGGTGGGTAAAGAAATCACAAAATAGGTATCGGGAGCAGGGATTTAGTTTTTTGGTACGTATGATAAAGCTGTATTTGAGAGAATTGAGGTTACAAAGCTTTTGTCATTGAGACTCGGAAGTATTTCGAAAAGGGGGGTAAGCCTGCTTTTATCCTTGCTCAGAATTGGGTCCTGCTGCGAGCTTCTGGCAAAATGGCCTTGTGCCTTTCATAAGAGCCAAACACAATGTCTTCGTTGGGCACCTGTGACGAGCGTCTCTTGGCACCCGTGCAGTTGCCTTGCACAGCGGCGGTCAGCCTGCAAGACGAGAGGATGGCCAGAGGTGGTGGGGTAGGGGTCTGCGTCAGCCGTAAAGAAAAGACAGGTTACTTAAATTTTAGGAATGTGTGTGGTGTGGGAAACTTTACCAACACTAGAACCGGGGAACTTTTCTAATTAAGGGTTTCTTACCCCTCAGTTGTGGTGGAGAAACCTGTCCGTGGTCAGTTCTGTACGTTTTGTGTTTTCCCTTGCTCAAACAACTTTTGGCAGCCTTCTTCCTCTTCTTGCACGGTGATTGTGATTCCTCGTCCTGCTGAAGCTGCTCATGTATTTAAAGGTATCTCCTGATAAGGGAGCTGCTAAGCTGTCCTCCCCTCCGAAGCTCGTTCCAAGAGCAGGGTCATAAATGCTGGGCTGGGCTGGAAGAGCTCCCTTGTTCCTTCTTCCGCTGATTTCGGATGTCTTTGATGTCAGCATTGTATTTAGTTTCTCTTTTTTTTTTTTTTTTTAAGCCTCACTGCACTACCTGTCCTCAAAAGACCATTTTCCTGTCTGAGGTGCCAGTTCCAGCTTTTTCTGTTCAGTTCTGCAGCGTTTCAGATGTCTCAAAGATCTAGTTTCGAATTAGGTACACAACAGGCATTTCCTGGAAGAAACGAGTGTGTTTGTGGGCAAGGTGTGGGACGCTGCAGTCCCACTGTTACACATGGTAAGCATTTGCGTAGAGCTGGGGAACTGGTCTGAGCTGGGACACTAATTGTTTTGTGCCTTTTTTTAAATGAAAAGAGCAAATGCTGATCCATAAAATCACGGAAGATGCCCTGGCAGTAAATTCTGTGGAATATGTTGTTTTATCACATAAACTTAGCTGCCCGCCGTGTTTTTTTATTATTTAAATGTGAACTTTGTCGTGGTCTGAGGCTTTCATACTTCCTGCTTAGATCACTGAGCTGAGCCCTCTGGGTGAGAGACGTGCACAAACTCCAAAAGAAATCACCAATTTCTGCAGGTAAGCAGGAAGCAAGATGTGATAGACTGTGATAAGCCAAACAAGAAGGAAATGCAAAGGTAGAATTAGAGATAAAGTCTCTCCCTAGGGGGTGAATGTGCTGCTGTGTAACACTAAAAATATTAGGCAGGAAAATAAACCCCAATGGAAAGCTAATGTGCATAAGGGAACGCAACTGGCAGGTTGAGGTAATAAGAAGGATATGGGGAGGATGAGAAGCAGTGGAGGAGAGGGAGATCGGTTTCTGGCTTTTGCTGAGGCAGATGGTGGGGCTTACAAAGAGGTGGTGGCTTGCCAGGGTTTGGGGGGAGGCTTGGCTTCGTGCTGCCATCCACGCTGCCTTCGGGATCTGCTCATGTAACGTGATCATTGGGATCCGTCAGGGCCTGGAAATCGTCTGAAAGCCAGGTCCAGGAGTCTGATGCAGGTCTCTACTCCTTGATCGTATCCTGGCTGCTCTATTTTCAGCACATAGCTCATATAGCATGGGCAGAAACATTTCTTGTAGATCAGTGAGCATTTAGAGATAAAATCACCTTAATATAAACGCAGCTTAATGCTTACAAGCAAAAGCAAGTGTGGAAATCACAAATGCTTTGTGAATCCATGAGGTTTCTTGGGTTTTGGGGGGCACTTCTGCCTAGAGGCTGCAGAATTTGGATATATTTTTTTTGCTGCTTCACTGTGAAGTTAAAGGCAGGAAGCAACAAAACAATCTGTGGCCTGAAATATCAAGCTGCATTCAGTAGGTTTTGCCAGTAGCAGTAAGGGATGAATTGTGTTAAAGCCAAATCTGCAGAAAAAGCTTTTTATTTTCATCTGTTGATGTGAAAAGACTGGATCTTTGTTGACGAGAGGGGAAACTGAGGCTGCTGTTGAGCCCCAGATTGTATATGTAATCTTCTGTAAGTGTATCGAGGAGAAACTTCTGCTGTGAATTAGGACTTTTTTGTATACATCTGTTGTGGGAAAGGGTTTGGTTGTTGTTTCACAGAAGCCACAGCAAGTGTTCTAGTCAATTTGCAGCAGTTATTACTGGTGAGTATTTTGTTTGGTTTAGGAAATGACGTGGTGTAATGGCTGAACACTTAAAGTAGCTTCAAATAGTCCAGCTGTGGTTAGAGTCAGAAAAATTATTAAAAAACAAAAAAAGTGGGGTTTCATATCTGTTCTTGTGCAGCTGGATGATTTAAAGAAAGGATTTGTTAGGGCTCCGCATCCTCCCGGTGGTCTGAGAGTCTGGCTGCAGCCTTTCTGCCTGCTGCGTTTCCATTGGGAAGGGAGGTCCCGCATGGCTGGTGCAGCGGACTGGGGGAAAAGGGGAATTGCCTCGTATGTAGTAGAGAAAAGGCTGTTAGTGCGTCTGTGCATTCACAGGTGTGTTGTTATCACATTATGTGTGGCCAGGTCCTGTGATTAAGTGGCAAGTCCTGGTGTCTGGCTGGGAACAGCAGCTCAGCTCCAAGGTCCAAGCTTCCAGGATTGTGTAAAGGTGCAAACAAAATATTTGCCTATCTTCCCCTTCCCCCATAAAAAGGAAGTTACTCCTGGTGCATTCACATAAAACAAGGCTGTGTTAGAAATCACGACTGGGTCTTTCACTCTTCTTGGTGCCGTGATTAATAATCTCGCTCACTTTTAAACTGTCTTCTCTTCCACACCCTACTGTGCAAACAGCTAAGCAGGACAGGTCTCTCTTTAATTAGATACCTGAACGCTGGTATGGCTAAGAGTATTAGTGCCACAGGCATTAGGTGTGCACCGGCTCTTTTCCTGTGAATTGTTTTCTAAGCACTTTTTAAATAATTCAGGAAGGCTATAGTTATTAGCAGTGACTTAAGCATTTTGTATCTGTGTGATCTTCTAATTCAGCTTTGGAATGTTTTATTTGCTTGCTTTGGTCAGCATGATTCTGTGATCAGGGTTGTGTCTGGGGAGGACTGGGTTTTTCATGCCGTAAACTTGCTGTGGGACCTCAGACGAGTCACGTTAGCCGTGCCCTGCTTTGCTCACCTGCGCCACGGATGCTCCCTGCTTTCCTCTATAGGGGAGGACTTGGTTTTTATGCAGCACCCAGGGCTTGTTTGGCGTGCATGTGACGATTGTGTTGTGTAGGTGGCTTCCCTTTCTTTGAAACTCCGTTGGGAGAGTTGTGTCCTGCTTCCTTCTAGACACGCTGTGTGCAGTCTGAGGTTTCCATGCCGTGCACGCAGAGGGCAGCGACCTGGTGCTGCCTGATTTGTTTGGCAGAAAAGATGGTTAAAAGTTGAAGGGAGGTGCAGCAGTGCCATGGAGGGTGTGTAAGAGCTGAATTAAATGGGTAAGGAGTTGGGAGCAGATGTGAATTGATTGAAGTGGCGCAGCCTTCAAGCAAAATGCTCTGAGCGCAGCATGTCGGGTGGGGATCTCTCTGTTAACTCTGACTAAAAGTTTCTTAACTGTGTAGGCAGTGACTCAAAACCTCTGTGACTGATTGGCTCTATAACAAGTGGGTGTCCAGGCTGGGGTGAATTCTTCTGGCTGTTGACTCCCCGTCAGTCTTTACCCAGGTGCCGAGTCCTCCGGTGTCCTGGGACTTGCTCTCTTGGGATTGCCAATGAGTTTATGTCAGACAGAGGATGAGAACACATTAGCTTAATTTTTGCTGTGCTTTGGGAGTTCCTCAGCAGAGTGTTTTGAAGTGCCAAATGGGTTTTGGAAATACCCATGTACTCGTACAGGTTACCTGAAGTGCTCCATGAGGGAGTTACTGTGGGCTAAGGTGCCATGTGAGGAGCATTAGGTGGGTTGGGATGGTAGGTGTTAGGTGGGTCAGGTTGTGTTGAGGATGCTGAGGATGTCAGAACTGAGCTGCTGACAGATGTAAGTAGTTGCAGTATCCCTGTGCATTGCTGGGGGCAGGAGCAGAGCCAAGGAGGCAGGGCTCCCAGGGTGTTCTTCCAATTGCTAAGCTACACTCCGTCCCAGGAGCACCAATTTACAGCTCTTAGCATTCTCAGGGCTCACCTAAGGTTTGTGCTCTGCCCTGTCATGTGAGGAACAGTGAAATGCATCCATGACATGCAATTTACTTATTTTCCATGTCCTGAAGAAGACTGGCTCAAGAGCTGGCTGGAGTATCCCAGAGAGCTGTAAGAAGCCTGAGTGCTGGGAAGGTGGTTTGTGTTCAGGGTGCCCGCAGGAGCGGTTTGATGGTTTGGTTAAAATGGCAGGTGCAGTCTTGAAATTTGCATCTTGAAGACTTTAGGGCTCGCTTTATTGATGCTAGAATTAGTAGCTGCATCCAGCATGTTTGTGCAGGGGCATTTCTCTGTTTACCTTGATGGCAGAGTGGATGCTTGTGAGACTTGAGTGGACTGAGTGGATGTTTGTGAGATTCCCTGACGGCTTTTTGATCTGTATACCCCAACTTATTATCCTACCGTTGAGCTGTGCATAGGAATTTCGGGACCAAAAGCCACAGCTATGCATGTAAACAAATAGGGGATATTTGAGCAATGAGATCCTGACATTTCCATAGCCTTGTTCCCCTCTGCTTTTGTCGGCAGCCCCAAAACTGAAGAAACGTCACTGCAGATTTGAGTCCATCCAGAGTGCTCTGTGTTTCGAAGGCAGGAGCTACGCAGAGTTCAGCTGGATGCTGAATGTTTAACAAATGGGTTTTGGCACTTAATAATGAAATTTGAAGGTTACAGCTAAGCTTGTCCAGCAGTTAGTTGCTGAGAGCGGTGGTCTTGTCCTCCCCCATTTTCTTTCCTTGATATTCGAGTCATTGTGTGGCTGTGCCAAAGTGAATCACTCCAGCTGGCTGATCTAACAGAAAACTTTTGTTCCGTGAGGCTGCACGGTTCCTAGATCCAATAGGAGGGAAATGGCAGAAACCTGCAGGTGTGACAGTACAGAGGAGCAGGATCTCCCTTTCCCTCCTCTTTTGCTTGGGGAGCAGTTGTCCTGCTGCTGCTCCTCTCTGCATGCAGTAATTCATATCTGCATATGGACTGCCTAAATAACATATGTTTATGGAAGTGGAGCTGCTCAGCTTGGTGACGTGGGTCCTACGCTCCTCTGGCTGATTAAGGCTGTTTGGCAGAAAACTGAACTTTCTAAAGATGAATGTATGAAACAGTGTTTGATATATTAGGAGCAGCTGAGCCAAGAAACAGTGTTCATCCAATGGGTTTTGTAATGTAATGCATTGTTTTACTGAGATTGAAGGAAAGCACGCAGGGTATAAAAGAGTAAGTGAAAGAGGTGATGCAGAATAGAGGTAATGCACACAGATTCCACCTGTGTTCGTCCCAGACCAAAAAGGAAAGCCCCCTCTCAGCTGCACTTGGACAAGGATAAGACAAGTTCCTGGAGGCTGAGCTCCTTCCATTGCACACCCGGAGGGACTGCCTCGCTGGCTAGCAGCAGCTAACACGTGTTAATGCCTCGACTCCCCTGTGAGCCCTTCGCCTTTCATGAGGAGCTCACACTGAGCTGAATTCAGCCTGTGTGCGCAGCCCTTTGTGGGGACTTGATGAAGACGATCCTTCTGCCTTTATAGAGAGTGCTTGACATCTGGTGAGTGAGCTTTCTGGTGGGTGCTCTGCTGAGCTTTCCTAGCACGTCCATAGCCTTCAAGGCCGTGCCATCCGCTCCTCTGCTCTTTTCCACTCCACAGATACAGCTGCATCTCAGTAATGCTCTGGCTGTGGGAATCATTTCAAGGTGAAGTGTCCTCTTGAACTGAAGAAGGTGTATTTAAATAAGGATGATGGCCATTTTCTCTTGTCATTGACACTGGGTATGAGGTCCTGCCCAGTGCTGAGATGGCACTGTCCCTGTCCCAGAGAGCTCGCTCTGGAGTAGAGCTTAGTCATGGAAATGAGAAATCCTATTTCACAGAAACTGGTAAAAATAAAACTGTTGAGGATTGATTTGTTTCTATAGCAACAGACTGGAGAAGCTAATACAGCTGCTTTCTGCAGAAGGGAGAAAAACATAAATTGAAATGTTAGTCCACCTGGGACTGTAGCTGTCAGCAGAAGAAAGATCTTCGATAGACTGATGAAGGGGTAAAATGCTTAATTAAAGACAGAGGGCAGGAAGATGTGAGCTGTGTTTGGAAGAAAATTGGTGCTAGAGTGTGTGAATGTGCCCTTTTTTCTGTGCAAAACCTGGAGAGCCTGGCTCATGTCTTAAGAGCTATTTATATCCTATTTCCCAAAGGACTGCTTGCTGAACCTGCCTGCCACCCTCTCATGGGTGGGGAAATGCCCTGCTTGAAGTAAGGCAGTGCTTTAATGCCATTCAGTACCTGGATGTTCATCATGTCAAGTGCACATTTTTAAACCTGAATTTAAAATTACTTTCTGTCCTGCAGTGAATCGCCATGGTTTGCTTGAGAAATGTTCAAGATTTATCAGGGAATCTGTTGCATGAACTGGGAGATGACCTTTGAGAAGTCTGGATGAATATCTGAGCTAAATTTTCTTGATTACCCTTTAACTCAAACTGAATGTGGAGCTGGATGCTCCACAACAACGTGTGCCAGGGCAGAGTTTTCTGTAAATGTTTGTATCCTGGAAGAAAATCCTGTAAAGCAGCCAGACTGCTGGATGGGGTGCCTGAGTTTAAAACTACTTTTATCTATACAGCGTGTAGATTTGTGTAGGTTTTGACTTTACTTTTGCCGAAACCGAGAGTTGTAGCAGAGTAGTACATGCAGTGCTGTTAAGGTGGCTGTTTTCCCCCCTGGTTATTGAAGGTGAACTGCTTAAGTGTTTAGGAGACGCCAAGAAGCCAAGTGCTGAGAGCACATGTATATATGTATGTTCTTGATAATGTATTCCACCTTGCATGGCTATTTAAGTGTTTTGGATTAAAATCATTATATACATCTGAAACTAGCAGGATGTTAATGAAATTTGAGAAGAGGTTGCTTTTAAAACTGTGTGTGTTGCAAGGCTTTTACTGGGCTCTCTGAAAGAGTCTGTGTTATTTAGCTTAAGGAAAGACAGAGCTTGACTTCATGTTATTTAGGTTTGGTAAACCCAGATTACAGTAGCACTCTTCCCTTGTTATTTAAACACCTGGCTTCTTTTAAAGGGAAATTAAATTTAAAAATAAACCTCAAGCTTTTTCCAGCTAAAAGGAAGTGTCTGTAGTGCTGCAAACTAAGGATGCAAGAACACAACCTTGTCTGAAAGTGAGTGCCATAAATATTATGTAAATACATTATCTCATTAGGTTTATATCTAATCCTATTGCCTGCTGTTTTTCAGACTCTTAGGGCAAACAAGGCTGAAGATGTCATAGGTGGTCTTTCAAATCTAATATTGAAGTAGGTTGGAAATTAGGTGAAATAACTTTTTGCCTCATCCTAATTAAGACACTATGAGAAATCCTTTCAAGTTTGGCATCACAAAGTAAATTGCCTGGTTATAAAACGTAATCCGATTAAAGAAGCCAAGTGCCTGGTAAGGTTTGAAGCCTCCCTGTGCAATGAGACAGATGGGCTCCCCAGACCCTTCCTTACTGCTCTTAATTTCAGAAATCAGCACAATTTTTTTAGGAAGCAGGAACAGGATTATGATGAAGCCTTGAACTCTGGAGATGTCAAAGTTTTGCATTCTGGTCTTGCATCTGTTGCAAGGATTGTGAAGTCCATCAGGTGACTTAAATAAGGCACTATGTCCTGTGGACTTCGGGTTTTTTGCTAGTACTTCTTTCCAGTGTTTTTTTCAAGCAACAATTTCTTGCTGCACAGTGTTAAGCCTGATAAAGTGTTGGCTGTCATGTAAGAGACATTTAAATGAGCTTGATTCATCCTGTGATTCCCCCATGGATGACTTCTGGTTGTCTTGGAGTGGCATTAGTAACTACCTTTGCATGATTGAAAATTACTTGTGTTCCCCTTGTGACATTGGGCTCTCTTTACAGCCTCATTTCAGCCTGGTGGAGTCTGAAGCCATATGTCTGAACTCCCGTGGCTCATCTCCATTGAGTTAGAAACAGCTGAAAACACAGAGAACTTGGAGGACATGCGTAATTAGTGCTGGATTTGGCATTTTGGAAATATTTCCTTTAACCTCAATGGGAATGATTTCACAGAAAGAGAGAAACAGGATGTATCTTTGACGTTCCTTTTCGCTGAAAATAAAAGGCCTAAAAAGTAGAGAACTGGTTAAAAAAAACAAACTGATGTCTTTCTGATCATCCCAGTTGGAGGACGCCATTCGAATACGGCGTTTGGTGTCTGTGCTGAGGTTAGTGCTGGAAGCCACTCGGCTGCGGGGGAGCTGCTGTGAGGAGCCCGGCGCTGCTCTCCTGTCAACTCTAGAAATGAGAGCCCAAAGATGCTATAGATTGTTAAGTACAGCTTCAAAATGGCTTGGAAGAGAGGCAAGTCGCTGTTTGCCTCGGTCTTCCTCTTATTCTTGCCACCATTATAGTGCCTGGCATTTCATCCTTGTGAATGCCGTGTTTCTAACCCGAGCTACTCTCATTAGGCTGTAATGATTTCCCATGTCCAGAAGCGCTGGGCAGTGCAGCGCGGGCTCTGCTGCGGGCTTGTTCGTTGGCATCGTCTGGAACCCGTTTTTCACATGCAAAGGTAAATGGGGTGGAGGTCAGCTCTTGAGGTGTGGTTAACAAATACAAGAAAATTGCATCTTAAAGTAAACTCTTGAATGTTAAATGTTGCGTTTAAGTTATGTGTACTTAAATATGTAGTACGCTGTTTTGGTGTTTTGTTTTTTTTTCTTGTGCATTGACCTCAACTGCTTCACAAGACTTGAGTTTTCGGTCTCTGACATTATCTCAGTTTGAGGTAATTAAAGAATCTGGTTCTCTCCAACTCACTCATGCTTGGCTTATGCTTTTTATTCCAAATTCCTCAGGAAAGTTGGGTACAATTTAATGGTCTTCAGTGCTGCTCCCAAGACAGCTATGCAGAGCTACTGTCTGAGAAAAGGAGTTTGTGCTTTCCATCTCAAAAGCTGTCACTGTCAGTGGTGGGTAAGCTTTTAAAACCATGTGAAATGCCTTAGGATCCTGGTAGTTATATGGATATAAATTGTTACAGCCGAGATATAATTATTTGCTGGGATAGAGTTGCAATGACCCTGAAATTGTTTGATGTAATGGAGAGTTTTATCCCTGCATAAGTTTATAATTTAGTAGTCTGACTTGCATATATACATTCCTCCTGTGCATTAAAAATGTTAGGCTGGGAAAGGCTCTGCCACTAAAAGCAGCTCCTGGCTGGGAGAACTGTATTTAACAGAGAAAAAGGCCAGAACTGTTTTTGTATGCTTTCAAATAAGTGAGCAGAAATATTTTAAGGGGTTTGAAACATACTATCTTATGTTGTTTATGTTCCCCAAAGAAAATGTGTTTTTTCCTGGTGAGGAAAAATGCTGTTTGAGGCTGGCTTGTTATCTTGGGCAAAATCAAATCTGGCAGGTGGATAAAAACAGAACTGGAAGCTTAAGGTGTACAGTGAAATGTGTGGGAAAGAGCTCTCTCTGCTGCCTGTTCCATTATTTATTCAGTTTACCAGTGTTAGGCATGTCTACAAATGTCTCTGCCAGCTCTCCGAGGAGCAGTACCTGCCCTTCTGGCCTCCCCACAGCTCTTCACAAGCAGTTAGCAGGGACAGGACCTTAGCATTTAATACCTATCATTTGGCTGGCTGACTTATAGTCGTATTTTTCAGCTCTAACCTTATCTCTGTTCTACAGATAGCATAGACAAGTAATGATAACTTCATAGGAGCTACCTCAAGATCCAGAAATAATTCACTGCCTCCGCCATTCAGTCTTGTGCCTGCTTTTTAACGGGCCAGATTTCACAGATGCTTCTGGAGTAAAAGGATGTACTTTTTAATTTCTATCCTACTTTTCTTAAGCTTTCTTAAGAACAGTTGTCTTGTCTTAAGTTGATGCTTTCTCTGTTTGCGTGATGCATGCCAAGAATGAGGAGGAGCTTATCACAGTGCTCTTTGAATGTGACTGCTCAGGTGTGTCCTTACTGTTCCCATCCAAGCCACCACGGGGTCACTTTTCTGTTTACCTTCTTACCCTTACTGTTTTTGCTCTCTTGTTTCCCTGTTACTTGCTCTTTGGGCATCCATTAAAAAGCTCATCAAGAAAGAATTTCATCTGGAGTCAGTGCAGTGGTATGTAGTTGCCTTGTTTGTGTCCCACATTGTTGCCAGTCGATTTCTTGCTCAGCTGTGTCTTTCTTTAGCCTTCAGGGACTTCTGATTAAGCCAGAGTACTGGGATTTGATACATGCTTAAATTGAGCTTTGTGGGTGAAACAGCTTGACTGCTGATGTGGGTTGTGTTGAAGGGCAAAGTCTGCTCCAAATGCTTAAGTGAAGCTTTGTTGCAGCTCTTAATTCTTCAGTCCCATCTTCCCTTCCTTGAGGGCCTCTTCTCCCATCCCATTGCATTCAGTCTTCAATATCAGAGTGACTAATTTCCTTTTTACTTAAGCTTAACGTTTCTCCCTGCTTGTCTTGATGTACTGGGATTGGCGCCCAGCAAGTCTCTCCCGAAGGCGTGTGAGGTCTCTCCCTGCATGTGCAGTGCCCTCTCCCTGTCTGTCTGAACAATTAAGCGTGTCGATGCCAGCATAAATTCAAAGCCCTCATGTCACTGATCTTGGCAATGTCACAAGGGAAATGGGATGTTATGTGAGCCCCCATCTCTTTTTTTTTTTTGTCTCCCTAAGGCAAAAGTGCACTCTAGATGCAGTTATTGGTACAAAATAATTGCATTTGCTTTTTAATTGATGTAGGGAAAGGGTAATTCACTCTCTGAATCTTTGTTTCTCTGTTTCTGCTTTACTTGGCCTATTTACCTGTTTCTCATCTACTCCAGGTCAGACACGAGTGCCATTGTTCAGTGTTTCGGGCATCAGTTCTAGACAACAACCAGTCTGAAAAGGAAGAACTGGCTTTGCTGTGGAAGTGAGAGGGCTGGCATGGTTTCACAGTGAGAAGGCATGAAATGGAGGTGGTTTTGCCTAGGCTGGAGAGCATGGTGGCCGAATGGAGCATCTGAGCTTGGCTGTCGTGGGCTGGAGCGGGGAGAAGGCAGGTCTTTTAAGCAGTCTGTTTGGCACTGGGAGATGGGGGGAATATGGAGGGGTATTTATTTTCTCTGTAAAGAGCCTATCTAAGACTTAACCAGGAAGACGGCGTCCATGTTTAAATAAAGTATGGCATCTCTTGTACCCTTCTAGATGCAAGGTTCCCTGCTAGAAATCCCCCGTTCCCAGTGAGATGCATATTGGATCAGATCACTGTGGGTGCTGGAAAAAAAAATAGTAACTTGGACTCGTTCTAATCCTGTTGATGTCATCTGACAATGAACATGTAGCTGTTTTGCAGAGTAGGCAACTAGCAGAGGGTGACACATTTTCTGCCATCCCGAAACACTTAATTGGTGCATCAATTCCCCCCATACAGAGGGAATGACAGGCAGTGGGAATGAAGTGCACTCTGCCGGAATTTTTTTTGCACAAGTTCCTTTTGGCAACATTTTTACTGCAAATTCGGACCTTTTGTGTGTCTGTCAAAAGGGAACAGTGCAGATGGACATGTACAGTTCAAGACACGATGCTCTATTTCTGTTGGTTGATTGTCATGTCTCTTGGGATTCTGTAGCTTGTTAAATCATCTCACAAAAGAAAAGGGGGAGGGAAAATACAGTGCGCAGTTGCCAGCTGTAGCCGACTCAGCTCTGCAGCATGAGATGCTTGGTATTTTCTGATTAGGAATTTGTGGTTGCCCAGGCAGCTTGCTTCCATTTCTCTGAAGTGCTGGATGGAGGGAAGGCAAAGGGAAAATCTTGCACCTTTCTAAGGAATTGTGCTTCAGCAGAACCTGGGAGCCTGCACCATCTAGATGTGTCCTGCTAATTTTCTCTCATCTAATTATTTTTAATATACTATTTTTTTAAATACTGCATTTTCTTCCACTTTGTTGCATCTTCTCCAGTACTGTGGAAACAGTAGAGCTTAGCTTCAAGTGAAGAGTGAGGAATGCTTACCTTAGCAATGCTGCTAGTTCCAGTTTGCAATTCTGTGATATTGTCAGCTCCAGGCTGTTTTATATGACTTTCATAATGCTGCTCAGTTTATTGAATTTCTGCAGGAATGCTTTGCTTCCTTTTGCTCATATTCCTCAAAACCCCATCTAGTCAGATGCAAAAGAGGAGAATGCACTGCAAAAATCGGTATTTAGTAAACCTCATTAAGCGGTTTGTAAGCATTTTGCAAATGCTGTCAAATTTCTGTCCTCTCTTCGAGGTCTGTTTCCCCACCTAGAAAAAGCAAGGCAGCTTTTTCAACCTCAGTGCTTCATGTAAAAGCCTACATCTGTGTGTTGGGTGGTCAAGGTTTGCTCCCTGACAAACAGAGGCACTCCAGTTTGAGAATACTGTTATTAAGGTACTAGTGGAGACTGCATCTCACATTCGGTCGTGTGTTAGATGCTAAATGCAAACTCTCTTTTTAAAATTACTCCAGTGAGCGTTTTGTCTTCAGTTGAGCTAAGTGGCAAAATTGTCGGGCGTGGTAGTGGTTGTGAGCTGAAAATGTGGAGGGCCTGTGGGTGATGCCATTTTGATGTTACCTTCCCATTTTCCCTTCTCTTCCCCTACCAACGTGCTGCCCTTGGACCGTGTGTGGAGAAGGGGATGCTCCTGACACTGTACGCATCAGAAACCAAAGCTCCTGCCCCCTCTCTTCTGGAGACACTGCTTGGCTTTCCCTGTCTTGATGACTGAAATTTTTTGCACTTCTTTCAGAAAAGCTTTGTTTAGATCTGGCCCCTGTAGTCAGTGCCAGCATGTAGAGCCCATGTTGTATGCGAACTCTGCTCCGTTGCATGTAATCAGCTGGAAATGCTCCCGTAATGGGAGCGGATTGCAGAGCGAGTGTCTGTAATGCTTTTAAGAATAAAGGGCAGCATATGCACTTGAACCAGACCTGGTTTTTTTTTCTTCCTCCTTTATTTTGCCTCCTGCTTGGAGGGATTCTTTGACGTAGCGTAACATGCACGTGTGACCCATCTTTTCTGTCTCCCGTTGCATAATGCAGGTGGCGGAGCCCACTGTCACCCCCCCACACATTAAGTTTAAAGAAATGCATTTCCACTGCCAGGAGCCATCTGTAACACTAGGGTTGCCCTCTTCCTAGTGAGGAATTTTAGCTTGGATGGATGCTTTTCTATTAGCGATGCCAACCCTATCTTGTTCCTTTATGGTGTGAGCCTGCAAGCCCAGAGGTTACGCGTGTGGTTGTCGTAGTTCTCGTGCCAACCCGAAAACAACCTCCACCTGGAAATGAGGAGTGGAGTTGGTGGGCTGGTTTTGAGAGGAGTAGATGAGCTTACCTTTTGCTTCTTATGGTTCCTGAACTGATCTTTCACGGGGTTGCTGTCACTTTGAAAACTTGTGGAGATTTCCTGCTGCCTCCTTAGCCAGTCGTTGCATCTCAGTAGTGAGCGGTTCTGCTGTATTCTTAAAGGGAAGGAACAATTTGGCTTATTAGCGGATCAGTTGCTGCATGGTATTGCTCCACTGGTTGAAATGCTGGCTCTTTCACAGCACGCTGTTAACCTTATGCTGGCTGAACTGTCTGGTGTTGGGCAACGAGGCTGAAGCTGTTAGCAATCTTTGGAACTGTTGCTTCACACTGAAAATGAGCTGGTGAAGTGGAAGCGCTTGGCGGGTGGGAGCTTGGGGTCTCTGACTGTCGCTGTGCGGAGGGCCAGGCACGGTCTCTGACTGTCGCTGTGCGGCAGCCAGAAAGTTGAACTGAACCTGAGCACTTCCACCTGAATCCCTTGTCAGTAGCTCTGCCTTCGCTGCTGGATATGTTGAGAGCAAGTGTCTGATTACAGGGCCTGGAGCTCCGGCAGCGCTCGGGCTGGGTTGTGGTGTTGTGCAATGTCAGCTGGGTCATTTTCACGTGTCCTGCCCTTATGAAGGTCCCGACTTTTCCCCATTCATTCTGGCATCATGTACTTGAGCTTATGATCCTATGGCTTTGAGGGAAATTTGTCTTGTTAAACTGTCTTTGGCTCCAATTCATCTGGTGGGATATAGGGAAGGGGTTGGGCTTCATCCTCTTAATGTTTAGCTCCAACTTCTGTGCTACATATATGAAAAGTTGGCATTGCCAAATAACTGGCAAGTGCTAAAGAACAAGCCCCGAGGCATTCAAGACAAAATGGCTTGAAGCTTCTCCTGGTCCTGATGCTGTAGAGGAAAGGGAAGGTGTACTGGGAGGTGAAATGGCCAAAGGTTTGTCTTGCTGCTCAGACTTTACATGGCATCTGTGTCCCCCACTAGCTGCTTTTTCAGTTGTGCTTACCATCAGTTCTGTCTTGCAGGTATTAACACATCCCTTCCATGTGTATTTCATTTAGTGCAATAGGATTAAGTCTTTTAATCCGCCTGTCCTGTATATTTGGTCAGTTTAGTACGCTTAGTAATATGGGAAGTACTCTACTACAGGGAACGTGAGCCATAACTGTAAATTTGAAGTCCTGTAATTCCCACAGGTGAAAGCATGTGCCTTCGTCCTTCTGGTGCATTGAAAAGAGTGTCTTTGGATTTTTTGCTGTGGGATAGATGTGACCCAGGGCTGGAAATACCCAGGATTTCAGTGTGATGGTGGGCATCAAAGAGTCACTTGTTTTGCTGGAATCACTTGTTTTACTTGGAGTAAAAAAAACCCAGGAGAATTTCAGAAAAAATGCTTTTAAGCCTCTCCTCCAAGTGGTTGGATGTTATGAGCAAGCTGATGTGTAGGATGTGTGTAGTGGTTTGGGGGAGGTACAGATACCAATTAAATAGCAGCAGAACTGCCTTCCTGCTTGTGCAATGATTGAAGCGGTCCCTGGAGAGCAAGGGGAAAGGAACCAAGTGGGACAGTGGCCAAAATCCTGTGACGGCCTCGGTGCAGATGGACGCTGCCGTACATGTTGGAGTTGAACGGCCAAGCTGGCTCCTCGAGGGCTTGGTCTGTGATCACCCCGATGCTGTCGTTCTTGGTGCACGCATGTGGAGGTGGTTTGTTTCTTCTGCTGTGTTTGTCAGACGTATTCCCACCATCACCCCTTCCAAACACATGGATTCTCCTCTTTCGGGAAGCTTCAGCTCTGCATCCCAGTATTTGGAAACTGGGCTGTGTGATAGCTTCACTCTAGTGGAAGTTACGTTTTTCTTCTGTGCCAAACCTACCCCTTTTGGCCAAAATTTTGAAAGGAAAGAAATCTGGATGCATGTAGGAGATCAAAAAGTCACTCTATTAAAAACTCACCCCCAATTTTTCTTTGTTATTGTAAAATTACAGAGCTGTGCTGTGGTTTCTCCTTCCAGCCATGCTCTCATTCCTACCAGACACCTAGCTGAGATGGGAGATTTGCTCTCCTGCTGTCTTTAGTTTATGCAAATATCTGTGAATTTTCATGTTTGATGTGATGATGAAATTTTAGTCTCATACTGTCACTTAACTGTCCCTCTTCCAAACTTGGGTGCCAGGAAAGTTTAAGTGGTAGTTTCCATTAAAAGTTGTAGATGTGTAGTTAAGACTTGCTGAAGCTGTCGAATACTTCTTCACTAAGATCCTGATCTAAACTTCCTCTAAAATCTGTTGAAAACAAGTCCACTGGGAAGCGCGAGTTGATACTGCAGCTACTGGATGAGGTGAAAGCGTGCCCTGCCATGTAGAGCTGTTTGTTGTATGCAAACAGACTTACATGTGAGAATTAAAGGGAGTTTTGTGGATGCAGCTGTTGACAACACTTGTTACTCCCATAAAACTTGCTTGATACACAAATGCAGCTGCAAAATAAACAAATTCTACCTATGAACATGTCCATAAATCTGGAAGGTGCTCTTGGATGAGGACAGTACATGTTCAAGGAGATCACTTTATGTGGCAACGTAATGCTTTCAACAGGCTTCCACCGAGTTCAGTTTTCAAGATTTGTTAGGTATTTGTGCAAAGAAATGCATGCACTGGGAAACTGAGTTGTTTCTCATGTGCTTGAAAGGAATTTTCTGGAAAGAGCTGCCTGCAATTAGAGTGGGGGAAAGCACCTCCAGCAGGCACTGAATTCTTCTTTGCAATGTATATACTGCATGTCTTCACCTGTTTGCTCTAATTGGAAACACAATTGTCGTTCCTTGATAGATTGACTGCCTGACTCAGCTCTGCCTACATTTCTGTAAGGAAAGAAGGTATGTTCCGACAGTGTGGAAGAATAGAGACAGTAAGATCTCGTATTGCTGCCTTGTGAATCTCTGAAAATAGCTTTGTTATCTCTATCATTTAGTCCCGCTTTGCATGGGCTGACACAACATTAATCCTGTAGCTGCAAGATCGAGACTTCTGCCGATCGCAAGAAGTGAGTCATCCCCACATTAACAGTGTATTTTCTGCAGAGATGTTGGCATACTTGTCCTGTCGTGGAAGGAGCCTGGAGTTAGCATGCTTTGTTGGTTTAGGAATGATGCTTACCAGTCTTCTGTGTCTAGGTTCAGCAGTCTAAATGGCTGCACGTTTAATGCATGTGCCCCTTAACTTTGACTTTAACCTATGCACCGTGTCTCAAGTATCCAGATTTCCTGGAATGGTGTGTTCAAATCCCAGTAGGATCAATTTGTCTGCTCTGGCGGCTTTATTCTTTTCAGGTTTGAACACTGGATGCTTTGCACAGATGTTTATGATCCCAATGTTCTTTCCTTATAGGTGTTGCTTTCCTGCTCCTGTGTGTTAATTGCCAGGAAAATTTCTGCTTTGCAGCGCAGAACTAACAGCATTTCAGTGGTGATTTTTCACATGTCATAGGTGCCTTCTGGAAGGGAGAGGTATTAAAAGCAGCATGTAAATCTATCCTGATGCTGTAGCAGCCGGGCAGTGCAATACTCTTCAATGTGTTAATTCTTGTGCATGGGGTCAGTGGTCTCCCATTTCCTCTAATTTTAGATACTTAAGCACAACAGTGAGGACCCAGTGAGTTCCAGCAGGAGGAAGCGTGGGCAATAATGCCTCATAGCCAGTTTAAGATGATGTACTCAGCATTGCACCTTTTGAGTGGTCTGTATGTGGTGTCTGTGGTCGGAGGGCTGACAGCCCAGTAAATCCAGATCTCCTCTTTAATTGTAATCATTTGAGCTCTGTAATCCTTTTCCGATTCATTTTGCCATCAAGATTTATCAATGTAACTTACTGCTTGCAGTGTGAAGGATTTTTCCATACTTCTCCCGACAGCTTTGGGAATATACTCTGCTCTCACTTCCCTGCTTCTTTCAGCATGAGAAGTTGGTTAAGAGCTTCAGCTCTCCTGAGGTCTTTCAGGCTGTATGATCTATGGATAGCATCCTTGCTGACACTTCTTCTGGTGTGTGTTTTTTCTGAAGTGCAGAGGCACTTGAGAAGCATGTGTGTAGTGTTAGCTCAGATCATTCAGCTTCTTCCCTTTCATTTAAGCATACAAAGTTGCACTTTATCCTTGTCAGTCAAGAAGAAAATTTTGTTTCGAGTTGTTGCAAAAAAAAAAAAAATCAAACCCAACAACTAAACTCGAACAACAAATCCAACAAAAACAATCTGTACCTCTCCCTTTGCGGCCCCTTGGCCCTTAACAGAGCTCTTCTACATCAGGTAGAAGGTAATTACTGTATTTGGTTGTAAAATGCTTGGCAATATCATCATGTTTGAAGTGCTAAATGTGAATTACTCTATTTTATTTTTTCCCATAGAAAAATGGAGGCAGTAATGTTAGTGGGAGAATTTTATTACAGCAAATACTTCCTGTATAGGACTGGAATGTGAAGTGAGACTTCTGCATGCGTTTAAAATGCCTGGATTCTCTGCAAAGCTTTATATAATTATCCTCTATATTAAATGGCCACCCACATTTTCTGTATTATGTCTGAATTTGTTTTTGTAACTGATAAGATGCTGCAGCTGTAAAATGACAATGCCAAGCTCTTAAATATTGTGCTTTTAGAGCTAACTCTGCTGCAGTTAGTGGAAAATACTAATGAAGGCAGAAGGCACCTTTTTTTTTGTCAGGTGTTCTATGATAAGCTGAAAGCAGCAGTCAGAATTAAGCTCCCATTGAGCTAGGTGCTGTAGAAACTCTTCAGGTCTGAGCAGAACAGACCAGACAGATGGTATGTTCATCAGTGTTGTGGTTTAACCCCAGTTTGTTGGGTGGGGGACAGTCGAGTTTGGAAGGAATCTGCTGAACAGGGAGAAAAGGGGGACATAAAAGACCTAGGAGGATGCTAGTGTGGGCAAGAGTATAGGAAGAAGGCAGCCAAAGAGTTTTGGGTGGGAGCAAGCATCCCAACTGACTGCCTTCTTTATATCAAAGAAGATTCTGGACAAAGAAGTTGAGTGTAGAAGCCAAAGATCACTGCTTTGGCTTCCTTTGCAGCCTCTCCAATAGCTGGAATCTAATCGGGTTGCTCTCTGTGGTCTTTCCTGAAGCCTGCCAAGAGGGGCCGAGAAAGTATTACTTGGGATCTAGCCACATTCTCCCCTGCCCCAGGAATACTCTGCTTTAATCTTCTCCAGTCTTGCATCAGCAGTTTATTTTTGGAAAGGCTATTGTATTATCTAGTGGTTGAGGCACGCAAGAAAAGGGGTCGCAGTCTGTTGTGAGCCCTACCACTCCGTACCCCTTCCCATCGGTGAGACGGGCGTAGCGCTGCCTTTCTCACTCTACAGAAACATGTAAGTGCACTTTCTCAACCTAAAGGCTTGCACGAAGCATCTGAGTAGTTTGTATTACCAGTCTATAAGCAGGAAATACCAAAAGAGGGTTGTGTTAGCATTGCAAGAATCTAGCAGTTGTATGGGTATTAATAGTCGAGATGTGTGTATTGACCTCCTGGATGTCCTCCGGGCAATGGACTGGGAGTTATTTGCCTCCAGCCTTAACTGCCCTCATGACACTCTGTCTCTAAGGCATTGAACTAAGTCTCCAAACATCTGGGACCGGTTCTCAGCTGTCTCACTTCCTTTGTGACCTTGGGCGAAACCACTCATGTATGCTGGTTTCTTGTATCTAAAGCAGAGGTAGTACTAATATTGTTCCTTTTGTCTTTAGTGTTGAGTGCATAAATACATGGGATAGCAATGGCCTCTGCTGTCTGATCTGCACAAGTATCAGTACCGGGGCCCTGAAGTCCCCGGGTGCTTCTGTAATCCATATAAATGAGACTATAAATCAGCTCTGAAGACTCATCGTTTGACTTGAAAACACTGTGTTGTTCTTTAGGTGGCTTGGCCTTTGCTCTAGCCCACTGCCCCAGATGATTTTGTGAGTAAAGTTACTGCAGTCAGGAAGAAATAAATGGAAAAGCCAGAGGACAAATATGGCCTTTTTTAAAGGATCTATTGGGTTTTATCATGACTTAAAGCGATGCACTTTATTCAGCAATTTTTACAAACAGGAAGCTTTATTTAAAAGGCTGCAGCACTTGCTGAATCATGGAGCAAGAGAAAACTGAGCAGAAGAATTGGTTTAAACAGACCAGATTCTGCAATTTTCAGAGCTTTTCTTATGTCCTTAGTGTTCAGTCTTAATTGCCTTAAACAGACACATCAGAAATGTTAGAATATTTCCCTGGTGCAGCAAAAGGGATGTGAAATCTAGGTATCGTTTGAGAAGTTTGCTTTCATAATGGAGACTGCCAATATAAAAGCAAAGCCCCTCTTTGATGTAAAGGGGTTTTGGGGGATTGGGGGAGAAAAGAAAGCAAACAGTGGTGGTAGTCGAATTGGCTCCAGACCTTCTCTGAGCTTTATTGGAGACTTGTATTTACAGCATTCTCCTTCCTGTGCTGGGATCTGTTTTTCTGTTTAATCAGAAACAGCCCAGAATCACACTGTACATAGATAGTACTTGGCTTTGGACTCTGCTTCTCTCAGTGCTGTATTTCCATTTTACAGGTGGGAAAACTGAGGTCTGGAAGTAGAGCTCTTCCCAAGGCTACCTAGCACAGCGGGGAGTAAAGCCTTCGTGGCTTCCGGAGTCATCATCTACACCCTGGCTTGCAAGGCTTGAAGCGTATCGCGGTGGTCTGGCGTTAGGATTTCCTGCGTTTTGTTCTGTCTTGTCTATTTTTGCTGAAGGCAACGTTTATACTGCCCTGTTTTGAATTGCTTCCCCTCTGCCTCGTAAAATCAGGGCAACAGGTCTGTAAGTAGGTATTGTTAAGATGAAATGATTCAGGCATTACCACTGCATGATCTCACAGCGCCTAAATAAGTGCTCATCTCTTTCTCATTTCATTTCTCATCTGCAAGCCATTGGAGGTAATGTGTTCTAGGTGGAGATGCAGGCCCTGGGCCTTGATGTGAGCATCTGTGCCTTAGCACAGCGGGAGGTTACTGACTTGAAGGGGAAACCCCTCTGAAAGGCATGGAGCCTGCCCAGCTGCTGCGGATTCCTCATTTCCGTGCAGTGATTTTTTTTGTGTCTCCATAAAACCCACTTACTTGGTTCTTAATGTATAATTTTTATTGTTCTCCATGTTGTGAAATGTGCTCGCGCCGGGCTGAATGAAGAGGAGTTAGACACTATTCCGTATTTATTTGCCCGATAAGAGTTCCCGAAGGGGGGCTGGCTCAATGGGGCTCCACATACCTATGAGCCTGACATCTCCAACTCTTGCTGAGTTGTTCCTCTTGACTTAAACCTCTTTACATTTTCCTGTCTGGCCTGAAAAAACCTGACAAATCCCTCACTTCAAAAGATCTAATTTTAATCCCAGAGTACCCACCTCCTTCCGAAAGTGGTCGGGGGGTGGTGGTGGTGGGGATATGTCCTAATATTTTAGATTAGAGCCTGGGCTTTGTTTCCAGTAATTCTGCCACAGTTCCTACAGACTTTGCCGGAGGTGTCATTCAGATCAGATGCACCAGATGCTGCAAGTAGTGCTCGGGGGGGATTGCAGTGTCTTTCAGAAGTAACATTCCCATGCTAGTGTTTTTTCAACTCCTAGTTTCTGCGGACCATAGTGGAGTTATTTTCCTGTATTTAGACCTAATGTGAGAAGCTTGAGATCTTATCTTAGCCTGTCACTTTAATGCTATGCATTGCGTAAATAAAAAAGGGATGAAAGATTTGGTTTCTGTTAAGTCAGGAGAACTGTATGGCCTTCCTAGCAGAGCTGGAGAGGGAGATGAGGGAAGAGACTGATACACTTCACTGCAGTCCTCACATCTAAATATAAATAGTTCTCTTCTTGGATCCTTTCAGTCTGAACTTCTGGGTGATTTGACCTTTCTTTGATAAAAGCTTTCTTTATTTGCAAGAATAAAAGGGCAAGGGGGAGGAAAGGACACAGCAGATTTTTTTAAATATCTAAAAATTTTAGCAGTTGATTTCTGCAGTACCCAGCATTCGCTGTTGAACCAGCTCCATCTTGGACTCCAGCTTTTCTCCTCCTCCGAGTCCCTTGAGTGAACTTTGCATTTTACTCTTAAAGCATTAACCAGAAAACTTCTAAGGAAGTTTATGGAAGTGTGTTTCCTCACAGGGAGACCATGTTCTGGTGAGACGGATATCCTGGGCTCCAGTCCCTGGTCTTGCTGCCAACTGGGTGGATCGCTTTGAGCAAGTGGCTTGGTGTATGCCCATTACACCACTAACCTTGTTTTTCCTTATTTTGTAACTTCAGCTGAAAGAAATATTTGTATGAAATGCTGCTGGCTGTTCGTATGTACACCCTGAAGTTTTTTTTGAGCTCAGCATCAAAACACAGCTCTGTTTAATATGTAAAACCACTGAACTCTCTGGCTTTGGTTAGGTTAGAAGCCTGCGCAAGGGGTTGTGCAGTATCTGTAGTATGATCCAGACTACACGCAAGTCATTCTGGCACTAGCTTTAACCATTAATTGCCACTTTAAATCCAGCAATAAATTATTTGGGCAACCACACTGCATGAGTCCACTGCCAAAAATAAACCAGAGCCTGAGAATTACTCAGGTCCCCTTCATGCTTCAGGGCTGTTGCAGCATGGGGTGCGTCACCTCCTGGACCCAGCCTGATTGGTTTTCTGGTGTCTCGCATATCTTCTGGACGTAGTTTGAGCCATCATCCTGCAAATGATGCGAGTGGCACTTGAAATGCATTGCGTGCATGGATTGGTTTGCCGTTTCCTTCTGAAGCGCAGGATAGTGTGTGGTGTGCGGGAATGCCTCTGGATAAGCCTTCTGATCCTTTGCAAATTGGATTTTGTGGCTTGCTTCCTTGTCCTCTTGGATAAAGTTTCCCCTTGGCTGCCTCTCCTCTAGCGGAGCTCGTCTGTCTCGGGTCTGCAAAGCCTTTTATAACACTCTGCTGGATCAGGAGTCACTTGGAGGGGAGAGACTTTCCATTTCAGAGCGTGCTCCTGAATCCCACCTGAAATGTGCTTGAGAGTAAGCATGCTGCTTAGTTTACTGCTGAATTTCCACTCGGTCTGCATGAGATTCCTGTTGGTTTGGTGCCTTTCCTGCTGCTTTTATACACTGTGGTATAGAGTGTTTTCTGGCTAGGAGCCTTCTAGTAATGACTGTTATTTTAGAAAACCTAGTTACTGCTCAGCCTGCCTCTGTATGATACGACGAGTCGTAGTGATTACATGCTGGGGAGGAAATGAAATGATCAGAAAAGGCCTACTTCATAAAAAGCAACAGTTGACTTGAAACCAATTAAATTGGGGATTAGAGGGTGCTGTTAAGTCCTACCCCTAGTTAAAGAAAGCAAGGCAGGAAAATGTATTGTATTAGCAAAAGCGTGATTGTCTAGGCTTGTAATAGATCTTGTATAATTCTTGAAAGTATTAAGCTTAAAACAGGCCAGCATACAACTAATGATGGGTTGTAATGGAGAGGGCCATCTTCAGGAAAGGTGAACGGTGTCAGTTTGCTTGTAAGAACGTATTGACTTGCGTTCATGTGCTCTTTCTGGGAGAGGGTGGTAGGGCTGGTGAGGGGTGGCAGTAGAAGCCAAACTCTAACAGCAAGCTCAAGAGCAGTGCCAGCTTCTTACACATGCCTCTCTCCGCTATTTTAAATAGGACACCTTGCGGGGTTAGAGGGAAGATTAATCCTCTACAGGGTTAATCCTTAAATCCTTGGTGTTCAACTTTTGAACAAGGGGAGGAAGTTAACAATATTCTCAGAAGTGCTCAGAGACCACCTACTTGTTCAGATAGACTGCCAACAGCTGTCAGATGGAAATGATTTTTGGACAGTAAGAAGTCAGCGTGGAGTCACACTGGTGACCAAGAGCAGGCTCTGTATCCCACAGTCTTTGCCTTACACCCCTAGTGACTCTTGCCATGCAGGGAAGAGGGTTTCCCAGACCCATCAAAATTCTTCAGAGGGGTGTGAATTAGTGGTGGGTTGATGGTTTACTGTCTCTTGTGGTTAACTTTAACAGACACATGTTCCGCTGAAGATGTTTTTTGGCAAGCACGTGTATGGCTGAAAGATGTCTAGTAGCAGGAGAACGTGGGAGCTGTGATTTAAAACCAGGATGGTCTGATAAAACACCGAGTAGTGAATCGCTGTACCGGCTGTGTGCTTTGTGACACTAACCCCTCTGCTCGACGCAGTGCTGTGCGGTCTGTTTTCTGTGTTACTGCTCTTAACCACAGCTGTCCAGCCACTGGTTTGCTTCCAGATAACCAACTTGGTGTGAGAACTCTTCTGAAGCTTGTCCTTGCCAGCTGTCCGTCTGTTTGGTGTATGCCTAAGTGTTCCCTGTACGTTTTCTGTCTTGCAGCATCTGGAGAGGGCCAAATGTGAACTGCGTTGACAGTACTGGATACACTCCACTGCACCATGCTGCTTTGAATGGTCATAAGTGAGTCATCTTATAATGTCTTTGATCATAGGGGATACTATGTGCTTTACAAGCTACTGTTTCTGTGTAGTTCATTCACCAGTCTAATGCCGTTTCTACTGAAAACGTGGCGATGGTGCAGCACTACACCATCTTCAGGACAAGAGGGGAAGAACATCAGTGCAGTGAAGCTATAGAGGCATTGGCTGCTGCACAGTATGATCATGCATCTCTTTAAAAATTTGGCGAAACACTGAGGTTTTCAACCACCCTTTTATTTATAAGCAATTGGGATAAGATGTAACAACATATTAAAGGTGGCTTCTCCAGTAACAGCCCTCTGCATTCTGTCTGGTGTCCAATGTGTTGCTGTGCCTACACCACTTAAAATTTGCTTTCGTGCGTATTACATTTTTAAGTAACTCCAGTCTTCAGTGTGGTAAATCTTGTATTGTTCATTGCTACTCAAGCTATTGACAAATTGAATAGAGTTATTATCCTTATTCATCTTCATTGTGCTGGTGCAATTCACTTTTCACCAGAGTGGCTTGTGGATGACTTCGAGTCCCTATTCAGCTCCATTAGTATGAAGGTAACGTAGATCTTTCCTGAGCTCATCTCAGCAGTCTTTTTTTTCTTTTTTTCTTCCCTTGGGCAGCATTTAATAGGAACGCTTTAAAATCACATTTCAAGAGGATCTCTGAAATACTCCTCTTCAGATGAACTTTTTGTAAAACGCTCACTGCAGAGTGTAAGCTGAGAAACAAGGACTGAATATCTTATGGACTCAAGTTTCCTTCTCTTGCAGGGATGTGGTGGAAGTTCTGCTGAGGAACGATGCGCTAACCAATGTAGCAGACTGTAAAGGCTGTTATCCTCTTCACCTGGCAGCTTGGAAAGGAGATGCAGACATAGTGAAGCTCCTCATCCACCAGGGACCTTCGCATACTAAAGTGAATGAGCAGGTCTGCGTATTTTTCTCTAATATAGCGTTGAATCGCTTCCCTCGGACAGAGAGAGATTACTTTAGCTGACTCCTGACCCTTCCCATGCTAGTAACAATTGTTATAAAGTCCTACTTGCTAATTGGGATAAGGGCACTGCCTAAAGCAAATACCTCCAGTTCTGAGTTAGTGGCTGAATTACTAAGGTATATATGTTTATATAGAGATATATAAATACAAGAACCACTCAACACGTAGGAATTGGTCTCCTGCTTTCATACTGGGCTTCTAAAACTAACCCATAGTTTTTCCTTTCAGTTTCTGGATAGCTGAGAAGGTTTCTAGTCCTGTCAAAGGACACATTGGCTCCTTCTTTGGGAACTAATCAAAGCAGCTTTGTTTAGTCCTTGTTTGGCCATGCTCTCTTAGCTATTCTCCTGGCTTGTCTCTAGCACTTGCTCCAGTTAACTAATTTGTAAGTTGTAAGATAATTTTAACCCTACTTGCCCCCAGATAAATCCCTAGCATAATCTTAAAGAATTATTTTCTCAATCAGGCAAGAAAAAAAAAAAATCTGGTGGATCTCTTCCCTTTGTCAAGCTGATAGTTTTTGGTCTAGGATGCAGAGGGATTGATTAGTATGAGCCAGCTACTCTGTACAGCAGCCCCTGCAGCCACGTTGAAGGGCTAGCTCCTGTGTAACTTCCCTGTGGAAGTCAGCAGGTATCTTACAATTCCAGGCAACTTCTGAAATGCTCCTGCTGGAGGACCCAAATATTTCTTTTGTTTAACAGTTTTGGATAAGGGAACTGGTTTACTGAGTGAGGCCAGCTGAGCAGTGTTACTGAACCACTTATGGCTGAGTGAGCTTGGGCAGACATGCAGGAACAGATCAAATCAGACTGTTAAAGCTACAATAGCCCTTGGTTCTCCTGTCCCTAAGGCAGGAATGTCTAATGTCCCTGTGAATCAATTCTTAAACCACTGAGGTTTTCGTCCAGGAGGAGAGGAGTAAACCTAAGTAAGTTTGTCTGCCTTAATATCGAAAGGATAAAAATGTATGTTCATTCAGAAGTTAATTCACAAGTAGGTCAGATACTCACAGCTTAAGTTTAGCAAAATCTGTCAAAGTCAAGATGAACAGCTGGGAACTGTGAGTTTGTGCTGTTTAATTTTGCTCTGCAGTGTATACTTTTCAGAAGCTGAGGAGCAAACTCCCTTTGGAGTCGGGTTTAGGAGTCCTGATCCTGCTTCCAGCCATACTTTGTGGGATCCAAAGTGCCATGCTTAAACTTTCTGCTCCTCAGTGCAAGATGGCTAACTCGATGCATCAGGCTGCTCCAAGGCTAAATGGTTGCTTCTAAAGCATCATGAAATGAAAAACATAGTGGTAATGTTATTTGCTACCACTCCTCAATTGAGCAGAAATAACTAAGAGTGTGTGCTTTAATGTCTCTGTTAGTTTTCCTGTGTGGGACTGTGGTTAATAATGTCTTCAGGCACAGCTGCAGGCATTCAGTCTGTTTAAATAGATTTGAGAAGTGTAGTTAGCTGTTTATGATCAATCTGATAAGAATTGATTGAGGGCCCTGAGTGTAAACTGTTCTGCCCAGGGTAGGACAGGTAGAGGGGAAACCTTTGCAAAAGACTAAAAGCTTAGTGTAGTCCTTTCAGGTAATGTTTCATTAATGTCTGTTTAGTAGGTACCTTTTGAAATGAGAAGTCAGCCAAATAGCCTGTGCTGCTTGTGTTTGGAGTCTTGTAAATGAAATGCACAGTGGTTCAAGTTACAGGAGTCGGCAGCTGGAATGGCTTCTGCTGTTAATAGCTTTGACTGGAACAAGATGCTGTGTTCTGTCATTTCCACCCCTTGGGAGTCACCCATTGCTTTGTTGCTATATCTCACCCATTTCATTATCACATTTTTTTTCTTTCTCCTCTTCCTTTTTGTAGAATGCTCTTGAGATCAAAGAACTCAAAAAGTACGGCCCCTTTGACCCATATATCAATGCCAAGGTGTGTACTTTGCTGTCAGCATTTCACTGCATCATTACTCCAAGCTGCACTCGCGTGCTTCCAGGTGCAATGTCATCCAGTTGCGATAATACCTGTTCAGTTTGCAGCCGCTTGGGGAGAAGTAAAACGCGGCCATTTATTTACTGTGGGTTTCTTTCTTCAAAGCAGTTATAGAAACATAATTTAAGGGAAGCTTTTCCTTACTTTCCTGGGGGCTCCTTCATTGCTTAGCGTTGTAGGACTCACGGTGACGGTCAGTTTGCTTGATTTGGCTGGATGACTTCCAAAAGGTAATGTTATTTCAATTAAAATGCTTTAGGTTGTTTCATGTGGTAATGTTGCTGATAAATGCAAAGAAAAGAAAATTTTTTTTCCTGCTTAAACATGAATGCATTTTCTCTGTGGGCTGTTTGGAGTGAATTTTCATGCCTTTTTCTCCTACAAAAAGCGTAATGCTGTATTTGTTGTTTGAATGGAGAGTTGATTCTTTTGGTGGTGGTGGGGAGAAGGGAAGGCAGTAATGTTCATGCCTCCCTTCCCAAGTCCTTCATGTCCTGCTTATTGCATCAGTCTCTCTTTTTTGGTGTTAAGTCTGTTGTGTCGTCTGACCCTACAGCCCTAGTCTTCTGTTCCTGTTTTCTTGCCTATTTTGCTCCTCTCTTGCTTTTAGTTGTTCTTGAGCTACAAAAAAGGCATGACATCAGCACTTACGATGCACTGAGGCTGAGCAATTGAGGAAGCAGATAAGAAAGTTCCTCGTAGTGTTTTCTCAGACACCATTTTTCATTTTTATTTATAGTGAAGCTGCAGGCTGGTGATGGCACAATAGTCTGCTGATTTATCAGGAGATACTTCTGCTCTCGGCTACCATGCCACAGTTGAGTCCAGCCAGTTGTTTTGGATTCAGCCATCCATGGCAGATTTCTGTGTCAAAGTTTAGTTAAAACTTTCACTCTGCTTGATCTGCAGTACCTTAAAAACACACATTCAAAGCTCCTGAGCTTGCTAACCACTGCGAATTATGTTTGTTTTTGCAGACTTTTATTTCAGGAATTACTCTAGTGCATACGTCTTTAAGCACAAATACATTTACGTGAAGCTCATCCGATTCGGTGATTTTTACAAAAACCCAGATGGGAATTTTACAACAACAAATGTCTTCTGTGGAAACATCATAGTTGAGCAGTTGGGTTGCCTGAAAGGAGCTTTCTAAAACATTGTCAATAACAGAGTAAAATCGTACACACTCCAGCATTAAAATGTTGAATGAAGAAAGGAATATAAAAATGAAATATACAGTGAGCTTACTTTCTTGTGGACTTTTGTTTACAAAGGATTCTAATTTTGGATTTTATATTTTTGTCAAGTGCATTAGTTTAAACTCTTAGTTCAGTTTTTAAGATGGCTGTAGTGCGCTCAAGAGCAAGGCTAGTGTTTTTGAAATCTTTGCCTTGGTTTTAAGGAGAGAGGTATGATTTATACACAGTCTGTTATGTTCATCACAAGTTGTGACCAGGCTTGATGAGGAGCATACCTGTCGTGCAACCCTTGATGTTTTCTCAATAGCCTGGCTGCGAGTGGGAGAGCCACAGAAAGTCCAGGTACAAAGTGGAAGAGTCCTTGCTTAGTTGGTGCTTCCAGCTTCTCGGCTCCTGTGCAGGGTGGGATGTCATACAGAAATGATTGAAGCAAGATGTTTCATCTTTCCAAACACTGTGAGTTATTTAGAAGAGGGGGGGAAGCATTTCTGTAAGGCTGGACAACAATTTATTATCCTGTTGAGGAAGAGATAAGAAAACCAGAAGCTTCTTGGTCTCCTAGAAGTTAAAGAAATAGTTAACAGCTTCTTTTTATGCCCCTTCCTTTTCAATGTCTCTTGTTCAATAGCAGGTCCCTGCAATATGTCTGGTACAGGCCAGAAGGACTTCTGAAAAGCAAATGATAGAAGCAAAGTTAAGAGATGGAACAGCAACTCTTGCTTCAGTAACTCCTGCTATCTTGAATTTGCTTATTTAATTTGTACGAAGGAGCCAACCATTCGAGCAGAGCCAAAGCAGAAAAAGCTGTCACATAGCTTAGGTTTGTGTACTGCACAAACTACCTTTGTCTTTGTTAATTGGAAGCAAATGAATCATGCAGATTGGGTTTAAAGTGCTATAAATCTGAATGGGCTGCTGAGAAAAGTAGAAGCCTACCATCTGGAGTCTGCAAATGAAACCGGGCAGCGAACCCACCCGCAGAGCTCCCGAAAGCTTGTTGGACATATGGGGATTGTTTTTTTTATTTTTATTTTTTCTTTCCGAAATGTGTTTGGCATTGTTGGGCACCTGTAGGAAGGAAGGAGGCCTGTTCATCCTTACTCTGCTCCTGGCAGTGCCGTGTGGGGCACTGATGGAAATCTTGTGCTGCGAAAGGAGGGAAGGAGATGGTAGAACTGACTGGGCAGCTCCAGCCAACTGCTCTGGCCTGCTTTGTGCCCAAGGTTGTGACGTGCCTTGGGTGTCACCTCCTGGTGAAGTTTGCATTTTTCTTAACTTTTTTTTTTTTCTTTTCATTTTGGCCTGCCTTTAATGGAACCTTTATGGAGCGGGTGCCAGCGGGACATCCCTGTTCTGTGCTTTAGGATCAGTCGTGTCACTGGAGCAGCAAAATAGTAGGTTTTTAACAGGGCAAGCCTACGTTAGACATGCACGCACTGAAAAAAATCCTACAAAAAAAGCACTCTTAAAATAGGTTGGATGGGACCGAAGGGTCATGTAGCCTTTTTCCCCAGCCCTGAGACAGGATCCGGTCTGCCTAAACCATTCCTGACCAGTGTTTGTCTAGCAGCTTCTCAAAAACCTTGTAGAGGGACAGCTCTATAGTACCCCTTGGCAGTTTATTTGACTGTTCAAATTTTTGCAGGTTAGAAAGTTACAAAACTTTCCCTTATTTAAACTAAGTCTCCCTTTCTTCAAAGCCCTCTTATGGTGTGGTAAGAACAGGAGCACAGACAGATATACTTTAAGGAGCTGTAGATGCTCCATTTTATGGTGTGATGAGGAGCATAAGGGCTATGGTATGTGGTATCTAATTACCACGGCTTGAAAAATTTGATGGAGCCCATATGAAAGCAGAGGCATTTCTGCTTGTGTTCCTGGCTTGTGGTCTGTAGGCGGGCATCGTACAAGCCCAGCTTCTCACTCCCAACTGCGAACTGGGGGGATGCTAGGATGCCTGCAAGAATGCAGCCCGTGGTCCCTGTTGAGTGCTCTATTTTTCTAAGAAGTTTTGGAATTTGAACCCATATGCCTTCTGGCTGCTGGAAAGGAATTTTCTTTTTCCATCTCTGATAAGTATGTATGTCTGAGCGCTCATGGTCATTGTTCAGGCCCCGCTCTGGTTTGTGCTTGGAGAGGTGATGCGGGAAAGGGTGGCAAACTCTACCTGGAACAGCTCTAGCATTTTTGGCTGCTCAAAGCTCTCCTAATATGGAGGTAATAAAGCCTTATGCAATAGTGGGAGTTTCCAGTACACAGTCTGAGTTGGGGAAAGACTTGCTGTAGTGATTCAGGTGAGCTTACCACCTGGTGATCTCTGTTGCAGGAAGAAAAGTCTGGGGATTTCATCCTGAGCATCAGAGCCCTGACCTGCTTAAGGAAAATTAGACTAAATTGCACTAAAGATGGGGAAATCTTTGACAATTATGTTATTAAAGGATGTTATGTTCCCATTTCTGAGCTGTCAGGCAGGTGTTTGGAGTTGCTGTGTGCTTTAAAGCACCCTTGGGCGATGTGGTATCTGTGCCAGGGAAGGATGGGGGGGGGAGGGGGGGGGGGGGGGGGGGGGGCGGACAGACCTAGCAGTCTAAATCCCCTGTAGCCAGGGCTAGCGTGGCATGAGCTGTTCATACCCCCCATGGCTCTTTGGCAGATCCCTGCTGCTCCAGAGGGGCTGGGGTTACTTACTCTTTCTGCAAAAATGGGTGACAAGCCTCCCCTGTGCTGTGGGGCAGGCTGGGGGCCTCGGCCTGGCTGCGTCACCGATACCTGGGTTCCTTTCCCTGTCCCATAAGAGTAATGGGATTTACCAACCTCTTAAATGCCTCGAGACCAGCCGCTGAAGCTGACTGATAGGTGTAATCTCTGTAGTTCTCTGTTCTCTCCCCTTCTCACTCCGTATGTGTATTTTATGTGCAGACTTCTTTATTCTACAGTAACTTCTGTCCACTTGTATGTGCCTTCCTTCACCATGGCTGCCTCTGCCACTCCAAGTATAGAGTCTGTCGTTTGACTTTGAACTTCTGTGCTAACAGTGATGCCATGCTTTCCTTACCGTCTTAAATATCTCGCTTCTGCATGTGGCTGTTGCTGCTTCCTGCCTCCTTAGCCTTTGCTTTTATACAAGTTGCAGCTGCAGAGACCCTCTCCAGAACTCCTCGCTTCCCTTATGCTTTTCACGTGGCTGAAAAATGATGCAAATACCAGATAAAAACAAATGGGAGGATGCATGCATGACTCCTGTAATCCCTAGAATGACTTAATACATTAATAGGATTAAAGTACTTGTGCAACAGAGCAAGTTCTGTAGCGTGGTTCTGAAATGGTGCAAAATATTGACTGCTCCTGCAAGATGGTATCCAAAAAAGCGCAAGTGCTCTCAGAGCAAAAAGAAAGGTATTTTGATCAAAATCAGTTTCTAAAGTAGTAATTCTGATGCCATTAAGACACATACATTCTGGGTTTTGGTTCTGGGGTTTTTTTAATGGGAATTGTTTTTAAAATGGCAAATTCAACCATGATTATTTCAGCTAAAGTTGAAGTGTGTAACAGTTCGTATTAAAGCTTTTTAGGTCAAATTGTTAGATGTTTCTGAAGTCCTTAAACAGAAACCCCTCTGTGTATAACACACAGTAGTAAAACTAGAAACTTGAGGTGAATTTAGTTTGAGAAAAGGCTCTTTTAAATCTGGCAACGTTCCTATTTTGCACCTGCAAGTGAAATGTGTTAGGTTGCTCGTCTTTCAGTGCTTTGCATTGTTGATTTTTTTTAACCTGACAGATGCTGCATGTATTAATTGGATCTGGCTTTCACTGTGGAGGGGTTCTCTTGTTGCTTGGACATCTCTTCCCTCAGTTGACCTGATACCTTGATTACAAGGGCTTGTTAGTGGAATGTTCCAATTGCACTGCTTTCTCATTCACAGACTGCATGTCACTTTATGCACTCTCTAAACTGGCCAGCTTGCGAGCTTCAGAATTGCAAAGGTGGAATGACTGTTATAATCAGGATAAGTAGGATTTGAAACAATTGAAGTTTAAATCGAAAATGATGACGATTGAGCTACAGCAGATAGAAGTCGTGCTGCAGTTTGCCTATCACATATTGCAGCCTTTTATTTTTGTAGCACCCCAACATGTGGGATGCTGCCAAGAAATAACAGGTTGCTTTCCCCGAGTGCTAGCAGAATTAATGGGAATCCAGATACCGCTCAACAATCCCTTAAACTTTTAGCATGGTGCCTTGATTTTCACCTCAGTGGTTTGAAAGGAGGCTATTCCATATATAGCACCTATTTCCTGTAGAGCAGATTTCCTATATCTGAGTAAAGCTTATTGTTCTGAATGTTTTTGAAGCTTTTACTGGGTGGGTTGGTTGATGAGTTCATGAGGGGATGTCTGTGCCTGGTAAATGGTTAGTGAGATGGTGAAAACATTGCTCCAGGCTCTGTTTCAAACTGGGCTCTCTGCTTCCCGATGCTTTTTTTTGTCTTGTTTTTGCATTTAAACTTCAATGGTTTGAGCGAGGCACGGAGCACCTCTGTTCTCCCCCGTTCTGACATGCTGGCGTTTGTGACCCCCCCCCTCCCCCAGAACAACGACAACGAGACGGCGCTGCACTGCGCCGCGCAGTACGGCCACACAGAGGTGGTGAAGGTCCTTCTGGAGGAGCTGACCGACCCCACCATGCGCAATAACAAGTTTGAGACTCCGCTGGACCTGGCCGCGCTCTATGGGAGGCTGGAAGTCGTGAAGATGCTCTTGAACGCTCACCCCAATCTTTTAAGCTGCAACACTAAGAAACACACTCCCCTGCACTTGGCAGCTAGGAATGGTCACAAAACTGTAGTCCATGTCCTCCTGGATGCTGGCATGGATAGCAACTATCAGGTATCTAGTGTGCCTGTGTGTGAAGGGCTGGTCTGATTGCCGGGGGGTGGAGAACCCCTGTGGTCACGATGCAGAGCTCCACCTAACCCTCCTCCTGGAGGGACTGTTTATGAAAGATGAGCAATAGCTTTGTTTTCCTCTGGGCTGTTTGTTCAGCTCTTGGTTGCTCTGAGAAGCTGCTCAGAGGGATTCCGGTGTTGTGCATGCTTCTTGCCTGCTGGTTAGCTGGACAAATAGCCCCAGTCACAAAGTGAGGGAGGGGAAAATAAAAGTCCTTTCGCTGAGCTGTTCTGCCCTGCAAAACCATGAGCTCCTGATAGCGATAGAGGCAAACTGTTTCTCTTCCTATCAAGCCATTTGTGAATATGCTGTTTTCACAGCAGTGTCTTGTATGTGGTGGTCTTGTCTTTCTTTTTCAGGATGTGACCTCTTGCTAAGCTGTAGAAAGTCCTTTCTTGGTCTCTAACCTGGGCCTGCATGTCTCTCTGAAGAGACCATCCCATTTTCCATGCCAAATTCTCAGCATTGTAGTAATATTGATAGTTTGTCCTCAGTTGTAGATATTGTTGCCCACACTTTGTATATGATGCCGTATATTTATTGCTTCTGTAACCTTCTAAAACTTGCCTTCATCACTGTTCCCCACTGTCTAGCTTCATGCTATTTTCCATTTAATTTGCAGACTGAAAAAGGCAGTGCTTTGCACGAAGCTGCTTTGTTTGGCAAGACAGATGTGGTACAAATATTGCTGGCTGCAGGTGAGAGAATGTCCCCCTTTTGAAGCAATAACATGGTGATCCCTTCACCCAGAACTTGAGGAAGCCCCTTTATAGTGGCAGCTTGTTTCTCCAACCAGCTCTCAGTGTTGTTCCTCGGAGAGGGTTATAGGAGAGGTGTTACACTTTAAATCTGAGAGCATTTTTTTAGCTCCCTCCCAGTGATGGTCACAAGTGTAAGCTCTAACTTGATTAAAGGCATGACTTTGCATATAGTTTGAAAATATCCTTGCTTCTGCCTTCTCTACACCTATTGCCATAGGTATTGATGTGAACATAAAGGATAACAGAGGCCTCACAGCTCTGGATATTGTCAGGGAACTTCCTTCTCAGAAAAGCCAACACATAGCAGCTCTCATTGAAGGTAAGTGGTGTAGCTCTGTGTGTGGGCAGGAGGGAAAAGTTTGGGGTGATAATTGTGCCAGCACAAGTACAGGATTTTGTTCTCTAGTCCTGGAAAGTGCTGAAAGCAAAGCAGCCTCAGGCCAGGTCCCTTGATGAGAATCTTACAGGTGTTGGAAGGAATGATGCTTAAATGCTTGGGTGAACTGTCTTCAGAGCAAGTGTTTGCAGGGGGACTTCCAGGGGGAGATTTAGGAGGATTAGCTCCTTTGCTGGAGGAGTGTGGCATGACTTTTACAGTTTAAATGGGCTTAATTGAGCTTTGTTTAACTCACTTTAGAAGTTAATTAAAATTAAGGATAGCCTAAATCTGCTTGCAGAATGTAGAGTAATAGCTTTAGAAATGGTTTTGGATTAACTGTCCTTTATTTGTCTGCATAGGCAAATAGTTGTCCACAGATCTTACATCCTACTCCTCACTTCATTGTGAAGCTTGGGCATGGATTTTGCAGATGAGATTTACAGAAAAGGCCTTGATTACTTGTGGTTTATAAAGGCGCTTGGCCCATTGTGTCTAAGTTAAGGAATGAAATGTGGCGTCTTAGCTAAATTCGTACCTTGTAATTATGCTGTCTCAATTTCCTCTCAGCTGTGGGGAGAAAGATCAGAAGTGTATGCAACTGGTGTGCATTATTCATGCTTAGCATTTGAGAGCTTTACAGGTTCAAAGCACTTTGCAGACTTTAATTAAACTTTGCCTGTGAGGCTGGTAGGTATTATCTCTCTTCTGAAATTGAAGATGAGCTTTAAAACTAAAGTTCTTGCAGGTAAATGCTGTTAGTTTACTCCTGTGAGCGAGCTAGCTGCGTGAGGGGTTGCTGTCTGACTTCATTCACGTAAGCTTAATGTTTCTGGCTCTGCCTGTGGTTAGGGGACCAGAGCTAGAATTGTCTTCTCTCCTGCCTTACGACTCCAGAAGACCAGACTGCATCTCTGTTTGCTTCATGTTGTAGACATAACCTGCATCACTAATCTGCTCCATGACATTGTGTCCATACAGGAGTTTTGCAGCTTTCTGATTAAAGACTCTGTAACAGTTCAAAGAACTGCCCTTAACCTTGTGCATGTGATTAAAGAGCCCGCCTGCTTCTATTTTGGGATTTGAGCTGCAAGTTTTAATAATGTACTTTGGTTATTTTTTGGAGACTTAATAAGCTGACAGTTGGCCTTCCATCTGCAAGGGAGGAAGTACCATATGCTGAAGTGGACATAAAACTAGATTGACATAGACTGACCCTGTCACCCCACCTCATTGCAGATTACACGATTGGGAAGAAAAGTGCCAAAGCTGCAGAGAAGACTGTTCAAGGACCGCTTGTTCCAGCCACTGATCCTGTGTGCCGGATATCTCAGGGTAGGCTTCCATGCAACACGGCAGTCACTAGCGCTCTTCTTCCTGCAAGTGCTGACTTTCCAAGGGCAGAAGCCCCGAGTGATGTTCTTGTCTCTCTTCCTCTCACAGGTGATGTGGAGAAAGCAGTTACAGAACTGATCATCGATTTTGATGTGAACCCAGAAAAAGAGAGCCCGTATGAAGCTTTATACAATGCAACGTCCTGCCACTCCCTGGACAGCCTTGCCAGCGGGAGATCTTCAGATCGAGAGTCTGTGAATAAGGAAGTGGAATCAACTGGTCTCAAAGCAGCAGGAGTCAGGCCTGTATGTAGCTATGTGTGTTCATCTCTGCTTGCCTTAGAAAGATAAGTAACTTACCTCTATTTTCATGATTTCACAGCAGGCTACCAATCCCCCAGCTTGAAGAAATCTTTAAACCCATCCCTGACATTGATTAGAACGGGCAGGTACCTCTGCTTTCTCACTGGCCTGTTCACATAACCTCCTTTGCATTGCCCACGAGTAGCCACCTCCACATGCCTGATTTTCACTTAGCGTTGCATCCTCCTGTTTTCTGGCAGTTGAATACTGGTGCCTGTGAATTTTGGTTTGTCAGGACATTGCACTTCAGCTGAAGGGCTGACTTCCTGTCTGGAAGAAAGTTTTGGAAACTTGTGGGGAGCATTTTTCTCATCTCTCTTGCTCTCTGCTTTGCCCAAGAGAAGGCTGTCAAGAAATTATCTTTAAGAACATCCTGTTGGAAACTAGTTGGCAGTGGAAACAATTTTTTTTTGTGTGTGTGTATTACTTGCAGAAGTCTGTAGAGGGTACTCAGGGATTTACAAGGCAACACAAAGCTCCTGGAACTTTCTCCAAAGAAGTCTTCCTCACCTTCTGTTAGTTGCATCTGCTGCCCCCTTAGCAATCGGTGGCAACACTGCTATGGGGCAGATGGGATGCTGGCCTTGCAGCATGCTGTGTCAGCTTCAGGGTTTGTTTTCTGGTTGGTGTTACAAAGCCTGCTCCATGGATGTATTTTTGGACAAAAGGCCAAGCAGCAACGAACAATTAAATTGCTGGCGGTACTATAACCATGCTGCTTCTCTCTCTCTGCAAAGAGCGGCATCTTTTCTCCTGTACTATTAGCAAATGTAGTAGAAATGAGACAGAAGCCTTAGATGATTGACATTTCAGCCAGATCTCTCTTTAGGGTATGAGCACAAGATGCACTATCCTGTAACTAACGGAATCTTGGTGGCTTATATCCATCTAGGTACTGTCCTGTGTTGCCAATGTCTGATGTGATATAAGCTCAGCTCTATTACAAATAAGAAAGGACGAGAAGCTGAACTGCAGTGAAAAGGGAGGAGAGAGAGGCATACTCCAGGAGCTTGCTGGAGTTTCTTAAAGCTTCCTCGAGTTTTTTCTTGGAGCGAGCCATTCACCTCTGCCATCTTTCCCTTTGCCATTAGATGGAGCTGTTGCAGGGCAGGAGATGACCTAGAGATGTGCTTAGCTCTGCATGGAGACAAGGCAGTGCAGCTCTAACTGCCCACAGGCAATCTTGGGATATTTGAGGAATGCAGTGCAGCATTGTCTCTTGATCGCTAGGGTTTTCCACTATAAAAGGTGCCTCTGGAATCACTTATTCCTGCTACTGTTTCATTAAGACGAAAGCCGTGAGTCTGCCCTTTCTACCCATTTGCATGAGTTCATTACTGACCTTTGCTGTGAAATGCTGTGCCATTGAGATTACTGGTCTGGGTCTGAATGAACTGGCTGAAGTAATGAAGCAATAAACCTGTGTACCCAGCACCTTCCACCCGAGCGGTTTTATTCTTCTGAAAGCATAGTTGGTGCTCACGTGGGTCTGAGCTGGCCTTGTGCAGTGTTACTGCTGTGGAGCAGAAGTGGGTGGTCTGTGTTACCAGTAGCAGCCCATCCACAGGACTGCAGTATGGTGAATCTGCAGAAAGGGCACTCTGCCCAAATAGGTGTCCTGCTGGAGAGGAGGAGGAGGAAAGACAGCAACCATTGCCAAACTCTGTGCTGTTAGGACTGAACTTCTCTTCCACCCAGATTAATTTGAGGAAGTCCTTTCCATGCTGCATTCACAGCAGCATGGATGTAGTGTTGGTGGAAGCAGAGGGGATGTGCTTTAACGCAACGCAGTTGACGGTGGCCTTCTAAACCGCAGAGAGAACGTCCACCGCCGCCTGCCAAGCCTCCACCTGATGAAGAGGAGGATCAGACTGTGGAGAAGAAGATAGGCCATGGTGCTTCTTGTGAGGTATGTGGGACTTGAGGTGGGATGTGTTTATACGAACATGATTTAAAGAACAGTTTTAGTAATTTGGGAGGAGCCAAATATGGTGTTACCTTTCTTGCAAGTCGGGTTGTGAATGTGAAGTTTTCCTTCACTCCAGACTGCTGCTGTCACTTGCCATGGGAACTTCCTTTGTGCGGTTCTTCCAGGGCACCTCTGTGTTGACCTTCAGCCTTACTTTCCTATTCTTGGCTGGGAATTCCCTTAGGAAGAGATTTTTCTGAATCACGTTGCGATGTGGACTGTTGCCCGCTTGTAATGATCCCACCAAATGCATCTTCATTTGAGACTGAAACCCAGAGGGCCGTCGCTTCCTGCTTCCTCTTAGCTTCCAGCTGTGGAGGAGATGCGTGGGCTTGTGGGGTCCCACTGATGTGAACAGGGATCAGGGGTTTGAATTCAACCAGGAATCTGGCCCAGCATGTGTTAAAGCTGTTTTCTGCAGAGGTCAATGTGTGTGAGCTGCTTTTTGATGAAACTGAAGCTCTCCTGTTCTGCATTGTTGCTCCTGGGCTTCCTGTCGCTCACTTTTATTCACCTGCCTGTGAACCTCAGATGTGAGGGCTCTGTGGGAGACCTATGTATGGGGGTGTGTGAAACCACAAATGTGTCTTGGCAACTTTTGCTGACACCCAGGAAAAGCTTCAAAGCAAAAACGATCTTGTGGATTTCCTTGCTTTTCCAAATGCAGTAGGTTGTATGTCAAACAAGTAGAGTGTGTGCTGCCTCTAGCTGTTGGAACAGACTCCAGTTCACCAGATGCTTTGCTTTGCTGAAGTTCCTACAAGGAATAAATGTGATCTGTTTTCTGAAGTATGTCAAATCTACACGAGACATGAGTAAACATTATTTGCTTTAATAGAACCAACTTTTTAGAGAGAGTAACGCTCTGAACAGTGCATAAACAGTAAAATTGAAATGTGAAATTGTGGACTGATTTCTCCACTGCTGTTAGCACGGTTTTGCTGTGTGTGATAACCAGTCCCATGGCCAGCCCTGGGCAGAGGAGAGCTGGGTAGCAGGTCATGGCATAATTGGAAGGCAGAACTTGTTTATGACGATAAACACGAGGGAGGGAAACGTGCATTGACTGCTCCTGCTGAGTTATCTTGCCATATTTAATTATAAAACACCTGCTGTGTTGTCCTGCCATTAACAGCTTTGGAAACATGATCCATTAAAGGAAACCTTGCTGGCAAATAGACTTGTACACAAAGTGACTGGCTGAGGAGTTCTTGATTTGCAGTCAATTCCATTGCCATAACTTGCAGGCGATGCGTGTCGCTGCCTGGAAATGACCTTCTGGATGGACCGATAAGGCGGTTTGGGGTCTGATTGTTTTTCTGTGCTTGCTGCTTCTGGGGTGCTCTGCTTTCCTGACTCTTGGCCATTATTTATCATCTCAGTACATGTTCTCTCTGAGTTGGGCAGGCGTGAACAGGAATATGCTTAGGGAATGCTGTAAACGTCTCGAGCAGCATCCTGATCTGCCATCCTCCAGACTGGCTCTCACATTAGAGCCAGGACAGTTAGTCATTGAATATTCTGGGGTTAGGCCAAACTCTAGTTTCAAAAGTAGTCTTTTTATTCCGCTGCCAAGATGGGGCTATCAGTCAAAGCAGATGTGCATAAACAAGAAAGTTTTAACTTTCATCATGGAAAAACATTAGTACAAACAGGCGAAAGAGCTGATTGTTTGGAGGTGCTCGAGCGCCTGCTTTTCACTATCTGCAGAAACCTTCTGGGTTTGTAGCTGAGTAGGAGTCTGCGTTGTCAAATTAAACTTCAGTTCCATTTGTTTACTATTCATCTCCGAAAGGGAAGTGCAGACAAAAGACAAGGCGCCATGATTGTTCCGGCAGTTTGGTCTGCAGTTCTGGTGGGGGAGGAGAGAGAAATGAGACTAGTTACCCTTAAAAAAAAAAAAAAAAAAAA
>VZTL01051215.1:488-14765 GCA_013400535.1 Scopus umbretta | reverse complement strand
AAAAAAAAAAAAAAAAAAAGTCTTTCAAAGTCCACTGCTGTGGATGAAGTACACTTTAAAGAGCATCCTCTTTATTAACAACATCTTATTTTTGGGCTTTGCTAACAATGAATATTTATATATGCTAACCAACATGTAAAAATAAATGAAAGAAGAATTGGAAGAAAGTTCTGTTTGGTTTTGTTACTCCTGGTTGCAGAGCCTACAGAGTAAGCATGGTTCTCTAGCAAACAGTTCTCTTCATTTTGAGTGAATTTGAGCCTGAAACTCTGTTTAAAGCTTGGAAGGATGAGAGATGGAGAAAATAAAGTGTAACCAGGCCTATAAATGCATGCACAAAAGTTTACAAAGCAAAAGCTGGGAATTGTGTGCTGCTGGGGAGCTACTGCTTTTGAATGTGTTCAGTGCATTTGGAAGAGGACAGCACAATAATCATCATCTGCAGGAGTCTTAGGAGTATACTAATGCCTGGCTTGAGGTCCAGGCTACAACTGTTATGACAGGCTGCTGCTGTGCAGTATTTTTCCAAGACCTCTGGCGAGAGCCTGTTACCTACTGTTATGGTCGGATGTTTTTGTGCCACCATCTGGTCAGAAGTTTTTTTTCCTTAATTTGCTCATTATGAGCTCCTTCACCTGAAAAGGAGCAGGTCTGCCTGACAGCTCATGCTTGAAGCAGGTAGAATAAATACTTTCTTTGCTGGACATGGCCTGTTTCCTCCCATTGAGAAAGTTGATTTAAAAGCCAGCTGGGCTTATGCAGAAACCGTACACGGATGCAGGGCTCCTGTGCTGCTGACTCCTGGGAGTCCTTCCAAGATTTCCTAAACTTTCAGAGGTCCTGGCTAGATTGCAATAGGGTAGGTACCTATTTGCCCTTGAAACAACTCTGATGCTTTCACTTTGGGGAAGAAATTGGAGGTAGTGCTTAGTCTGCTGTCTAGGCAGTGGCAGTTCCAGGAGTCTGCAAGAGGTATGAGAGCCCTCCGTGGTGGCATGTTTTGTTCAGACCTGTTCTTCCCTGTCCTGGCAGCAGCTAGGGATCATTTGCTTTCTGGCTTGGGTTTGACCCCACCGCTGTTGGCTGTAGGCACACATGGCCCCGGGGACAGGGTTGCATCAACCTGCCAGGGTCTGGCCAGAAGATGGTGCTGAAAGGCAGCTGACCATGCAGGCAGGGTGCCTTGAAGCCCAGTTTAGTCCCATTAGCACTGGGATGGCACACATAGCGCTCTAAGGATGTCGAATGCCCGTCATCCTTGGTGTTGAGCTAGATCAACATGTGCGAGTCTGCAGCAAGACTCATTTGGATCCTGTGTCAAGACTGCATCCCAGCACATGGATGGTGGCTTTCCAGAGCAGCTTGCCGGAGGATCTGCCAATATTACAAACCAGCTCTAATCAGAGGCTTTTGGGGATTTAAAATGAACACAATTGCTGCTGCACATTCTGAGGTTAAATTGAGTTTATACAGTGTTGCCTGCAGGCTCTTTAGTCCTAAGTAGCTGTGCGTCCTGAGGTTAGAAATGTGAGATCTGAGATGTCTGAGAAGATGGCAGGGATTTGGGCTTTTTTTTTTTCAGTCTCCAGCCATGTCGTAATCGGGCCAGCAACTAAATAGCAAATGACGGTGCAAATTCCAATAGCAACAGTAAGTCTGAGTTGGGATGAACAGGAATAACGGTCTCAGCTCTTTTCCCCCCTCCAGGCTGTCTGTAGACCTTGTGCAGTGAATCAATTGGTCAGTTGAATCGGAAAGCTGTCAGCAACCTTAAATACTAGAAAATAAAGGGGGTTTGGGTGGTCGGTTTGAGGCAGGGGGGAAGGGACTGTTGCATTTTGGATCACACTCCACAGCGAAGGTGTTGCCTCTGCCAATTCCTTGCTTAAATCATGGCATAAAGAGGCCTTGTGCTTTATTGCTGGGATAAATAGCATTGCTTTGTGGAGCGCTACATTACGCTGTTTTTCATTAGGCCTCTGTTGCACGAGGAAAGAGCAGGGGAAGTGGAGCTGAGGAAGAAGAACACCCTTACGAGTTGTTGCTTACAGCAGAAACTAAAAAGCCAGTTGCGGTGGATAGGAAAACAAAAGGTAAGTGACTATCCAAAAAGCAGAGCTGTTTTTCTTAAATGCATCTAAGCAAATATAGAGGGCAGAGAGTAACTAGAACAAGTAAACTCTTTGTTGGGTGGGGTGGTTGGGGTCTGGATTGTAATTGTTTTGTTTCCTGGCAATCTGCACTGTTCATAAAGGGGAGCTCTGAACCGTCCTGTACAAAATGTACACAAAGGAAAGGCAACTCTGCTATTTTGACAACTAAGAGATTGTGAGGACCTACTGTGTTAACTTAGAAAATAAGCAAATCTTGTGCACAGTCAAGTAAACGCAGAGGGGTGGAAGGCTGTGCCATGTTGTTACAAGTGCGATGAACCAATGCAAGCATTTAAATGAGCCGTATTCTCCAGCCAGCTGAATTTGAAGACCTGCTGGCATTGCATGTTTATCTCGGCAGATGATTGGCCCTGCTATCCTGGTCTTAAAATCAACATCCCGCTGTGTATTAAAGCTAATTCAAGATGTAAACTAACAAAGGAGGAAAACAAACACGTGTAGAGCAAGCCCCTTTCTAGAACTCTATAGAACTGACTGAAAATCCACTACATAGCCAGGTTAAGTATCGAACTAGTGTCTCTTCTCCCAGAGGGACTTTTGTGCTTTAACAAAGGATCTGGGAACACCTTGTCGTTCGTGTTTTGCTATTGCTGGGCTTTTTGGCTTTCCTTCAATAACAACAACAAAAGATTTATTTAGAGGAGAAACATCTCTTGCTTTATTCAAAAGTCCTGAGCAGGAATTTGGAAGGATTTAGTTTGGACTCTAAACCTGGAAAACATCTCACTTTGAGGATGAACAGAGGATAACGAGGACTCGATGGGATGCCTTATGGACTGTCCTGTAAGACCTGCAGCTTTTTTTTCTCCCCTTCTTGCAGCATGATAGCTTTAATTCCTTGAGTCCTGCCACACTCCTAGCTTGTATAGGGTGACACAAGAGGTCATTGTTTTCCCACCAGCATTTGCCAAAGCCACTTGCTGCCGGAGGCGAAGTTAGGATGCTTTTCAGGTTGGTGCTTTGCAGTCTCAGCCAGGAATAGTCCTTGGGCGACAGCCATTGAACCAGAAGCTTTCAGGCTATCTTTTCAGTGTGCAGCTATTGCTGGTTTATTCAAGTGTGAGCTATTCCTGACTGCTGTGCTCCTTTCTCTGGCTACCATGTCTAGGCTTGATTAATATGAGCGAAGGCGTGTCGTTATTATGTGTTGGATTAAAATAAAATCTCAAAGGTAATGCATCTGCTCTTTACAGCTCCCTGACAGGAGAGTGCAGTGAGGAGGGTGTTGGTCTCTTTGCCCAAGTAACCAGCGATAGGACGAGAGGTAATGGCCTCCAGTTGCGCCAGGGGAGGTTTAGATTGGATATTAGGAAAAATTTCTTTCCTGAAAGAGTGGTGAGGCATTGGAACAGGCTTCCCAGGGAGGGGGTGGAGGCCCCATCCCTGGAGGCGTTCAAAAAACGTGTGGATGTGGTATCTTTGGGACATGGTTTAGTGGACATGGTGTTGTTGGGTTGATGGTTGGACTGGATGATCTCAGAGGGCTTTTCCAACCGTAATGATTCTATGATTCTTCTTGGTGCGAATCTCTTCCCCTGAATACCTGAAGGTGTTGGTACTGCAGGCCGTCTCAGCCCCATTTCGTAGAGAGGTTGCTAGAAGCATCTTTAGCCTATTAAGGATCCAGAGCAGAGTCCTGTCTTCTAATGTACAACTGGAAAGATAGTAGCTGTGACGTCAGGGTTTGCGGTCTATGGAAAGCGTTACTGTGTTTGTTTCAAATTTAGAGCCCTTTCCACTGTTGTAGTGGGAGAAATCCAAGGATGCGGTTGAGTTTTCTCATCTTCCAGGACTTGTCAGCTCTTTTAAATGCAGTTAGTGCTATGACTAATGTGGTGGAGCCTTCAGTCTGGTGGAGGTGAAGAGCTGCTCCTAGGTGGAAGGGGCCCAGCCAATGTATGTCTCATCTCTTGCATTTCTTAAGCTTGCCAGGGACGTCTCCCATTGCTCTTCATGGTGGACCTGGAGAAAGGGACACGATTGTTTGTCCCTCTTCTCCAGAGGGTACCAGCTGTTTTCCAAAGCATCTCAGAGTGATCTCTGTTGCACGACTGCATGTGTGGCGGTGTCCCCAGCTGGCAGCTCTCCCTATACGGCAGGAGCAGCTGTGCTTTGACAGGGCCCCATATCGTCTTTCACCTGCTGCTTGTCCTCTCAGGGACTTCAGGCTTCTCAATCCCAGTAGGAAATGAGGCAATGACTATTTTTTCTCTTGTGTTTAGCACTGACTGGTTTTCTCTTTTGAGTTGTTCATCCTTGCTTTCTGTCACAGCGTTACAGGTTGCTTCTTTCTGCACACAAGTTTCATAAGTGCTCTGGAAGGGTGGGATCAGTTTTGAAATCTGCTTTATAACACTGGCAACAAAAGGAAATGTTTTTTGCTTTTGCAGTAGTTGGGGTCAGGTAAGGCATGTGGAAGCAGACGTAGCTAAGTATGAAATGTGTGGTATATGCCGATGGGGAGGGGGGATGGGGAGAAGATGCGTTTAGGGAGGAGCAGAGTCATTTTGGGAGAAAGTTAAACAAGGGCCAAGTGAGGGACTGAAGCCTTCATTTGAGTGTTGGAGAATTTTCCCACCTCTGGATCAGAAGGGTCCTGGAGCATCAAAGGCAGCAGCTCAATCCCAAGACAAGGAGCAGGCTGAAGCATGGCTTTGAATTGCTGCTTGGCCCTCGATCCGAGAGGCTGGGCTTCTAGATGTTACTTGATGAGTTCTGGAGGAGCCTTTGGTCAGAAGAGAAGGACTCTGATTCTTGTGGGCTGTTGAGAAGGGCTTTTCAGGGCAGCTGAAAGGCTGAATTTCAGGCATGCTGTTTTTAATGGTGCCTTTCATATGTGATAGCTGCCTTTCTTGCTGCAAGTTGTCTTGTATCCAGTGACTAGATGAATGTGGTATTATCCGCTTGGCTTTGGTTGCCTTTTGTGTATGTTACAGCAGTTTGCTGTCACATGCTGGAGCACTAGGAAAAGTTGGCTTAATGTTTGGGCAGAGTATCAGAAGTGGTTTGAGCCAAATGCTTTCCCATCCCCTTTGGTAAGGAAACTATGTGCAATCGCATGCATGAAGTCAGGGCATTCAGACCTTGTAATGGGACTTGTAAATAGGCCAAGAGTGGTGAACTGACCAGGGGGAGACTGTACAACTCCTGCTGCGTTCAGAGAGACCTGACGGAGGATGAACGCGGAAAATACTTCTCAGTTTTGATGTCCGTCTTGCTTCTCTGGAGAGTCATCCACAAGTGCTGTCAGCAGTAACCAGCTGCAGGTAGGCTGATTTGGTTCCTTCTGATGGTTATTAAAAACTGATTTGTTGAGGTTCTGCTGTGCTGCTTCCATAGCAAGCCCAGCTTGCAGTCCCTGCTTTTCCCTTCTTCCTGCTAGAGTTTTTCTTCGTGGTTGTGCTGGCTCAACCAGATGTATGGCTGTGCTCTAAACCAGATATCTGACCCAATAATAAAAGACCAAACATGCTGCCAAGAGATTTAAAGAAAATACCTTTTCACAGAGCCAGAGTATGGCTATAGAAGCAGTGGGATGGGTATCGCTATGAGGTATCTGTGGGGACACATGGGAATTGCAAACAAAGGTTGGAAGCACAGAAACCTCTTGGTTTGCCGTGAGATGAATGATAGTGTAGAACCACAGCCTGCATGCCCACCCTTGGTTTTATCATGGCTGGAGGACAGACCCTTTTCCCATGTCTCTGGTCGAAGCCTGTATTTCTGCTGTCATGATGTATTTAGAAGCTTCTGTGCAGAGGCACATTAGCGATCTCTCTAAGCAACTAGGGTGCTGTTTTATTCCCCTTTTAAGGAAAGGGCAATAGGGGAGAGAGGACAAAGGAGCACAGGTTCAGGTAGCTTTTGGAGGATAAACTCCGTCCAAAATGACTGAGTGTGATGAGACTAACACAGGAGCATACTGCGCATTTCTGCGTTTCACATGCAGTACCTTGCTGCGTAGATGAGCCTTTGGTTTAGTTTTACTGCAGTTGAAGGCTATTTTTGCCCCTCTAAAGTAGCACCCTAAAGGCCAGCTTCCCTCTCTTCTCTTGCCTTCAGGAGATAGCTTTGCATGCTCCTCACTTGACAAATTCTGGCATGATGTGGCATGGGGAACCTTTTCTTTATGAAAGCTAGAGGCTAGCATATGCCCTTGCTAGTTTTAAGGCTGGGGAGCTTGAGCAAAAAGCAGCTGCAATAACAGCTTCCTTCTCTTAATCCAGGGGCATGAAACAAATCCTGCTGATATATAGGGAAAGAAATTCAATCGGGGCAGGGCGGTTGCAGCTTGGTGTTGTGAGTTTAGGGAAGTGCTTTGTATCTGGAATCATCAGGCTGCTGGCAGGGAAGCTCTTAATTGAATCCTCCCTGGGAAGCAGACAGTCTGTACCCAGAAAGGGGTTCCTGTTCCCATTAGGTGTTAGAAGGTCCTCCTGTTGGCGAAACCTTCAGCAGGCATTGGCTGAAGTCGGTACCAGTCAGGTGTCTGTGCTCGGGTGTAAAATAAGCTAAGGGAGTTGGACAGAAGTCCCTGTGTTAAGGACTACTCCCTTTCCGAGTTAAAAGGTAGAACTGGAGGATGATGCTTTCACATTCCTTGAAGTGCAGCAGTTTTCTAGCACCTAAATACTGGTTTTCCCCTTCTCCAAATTCACTTCACTTCAAAATGAGTCCTGTTTGTCTCTACCATGAGAAAAGTGGTCAGCACCTCAGCTGAATCATGTCAGTAACCTGTCCCAAAAAGGTGCAGCTTCCCGAGATGGCCAGTGGCTGTTCTGGCCTCTCTGCTAGCCATCCTGAGGCACCTTTACTTGAAACCCCAAAAGAAACTGGGGAACCCCCAGTGTTCCTGCCATGTGCACCTCAATGATAAAGAGGAGAGAGATGACTCCTTCCTACAGTAGTTCTTCTGTCTGCACCTTTTAGGGCAGGCTCTGAAATGCTCAGAAATATCTCCATCAAGATGTTCCTCACATCTTCTGAGCAAGAGCCCTTGCTTCATCCCTTCCTTCCCTGGCAGCTGCCTTGCATTTCGAAGTCCATCGGCTCGAGAATGAATGGGGGCTGTGATTTCTGTTCAACAGGAGCCCTTTTGTGAATCTGGAGCTGGATTTGGAGCACTTTGTTCTCTGGCTGGACCCAAGTGTTCCAGCACATGGCATAAACTTTCACCAGCCGCCTCTCTGCCTTCAGCAGAAATGTCAGTAAAGGTTAAGCTGGGGCATGGAAGAAATTATTTCCAAGGGAGGAAAAAGGTTGAGAAGAAAGGCTGTTGAATTTGCAGAAGTTGTTCCCTCCCCATCAGGTTAATGTGACTGTCCTGTTGATGCTGTGTCCCCCTTCCCAGGTCAGTAGCTTTTTCTTATTAGTACCGGTCTGTCCTATGAATGAAGCACGTCTGATCTCTCCTAAGGTTTCTCTCCAGCATTACAGCTTCATAACTTTGTGCAAGGTGACTGAACATAGTCTGGTCTTGAGATGTTCTGATCGGGTGCTGCTGTTGGCGCTCCCCAGCCAGCGTTAGGAATGATGCTGGTGACACCACCTGCCCGCAGGGGATGTGCCTCCCCCTTGGCAACTTCAGATGCAGAACTTGTGGTTTATGTGCCCGTGCAAGATAATCAACAACTACTTCATTGTCCTGGAATCTTTAACTCATAGGATCCAGAATGAAATAAGCCCTCGCATCACTTGATCCCAGTGAGAAGCGAGGTCTGCCGGCGCGCTGCCCTGGCAGTTAACCTCCGTTCAGGCTTTTGCTGTTCCTGACTCAGCTGCCAACTGAGCAAGCTGCTTTTAGCATTTCTGTGGAGTAAACAAATGCCTGCGAGAGGGACTAGCTTACGCTCATCAAACACAGAGTGCATGAGACCCCAGGACCTAAAGCGGCTTGCAAAGACAAATGACTAATTCAGCCCGTTCCTGCCTCGTTACTGGTGTGAGGACAGACCACCAAACCGGACGCGTGCTAGTGTCTGACAATGACCTGGTCGAGCCTAGTGCTGGAAAGGGTGCTTGGGGGAAGGAGTTGATCTCACTGCTGTTGCTAACAGGCTGCTTTTAGTTAAAGATAAGTAAAATTCATTAGTGTATTTTGCCCTTGCTGAAATGAGGATTCCTTTGCCTTGGCTTCCCAGAGCTGCTGTCTTGCAAAGGAAGCAATTTCCTCTTCACATCTGAACATCCTCCTTGCATTTCAGAGCCACGTTATCAGGGTGCTTTGCCTTCATGTTCCTTTGCAGTGTGGTTTGGTGTTTTGGTTTTTTTTGGTTTTTTTTTTTTTTTGGTCCTCAGACTAAAGAGTGCTTCTTCGGCACTAAATGGAAGTGGTTAAAATTTGCAAGCAATTATGGGCAGGTGTAGGGATTCTTGGTAAACAGAAGTTATGCTTAGCCTTAGAAAGTTTTGCTTTTGCAGTTCGAATGCATGTAATGTGACCAAGGTGAGTACACGTACGTCTGTGCACACGCTTGGCAATTGGGATCAGTCAATTATTCATGATTTATGCAGGACCCTGGTACCTGATATTAAAGATGTTGGTGCAGGAGTAGCTGAGTAACAGTGTCATATTTCTGGGACAGCCGGTACTCCACGCAGCTCGCTGCGTTAGTAGATCAGACCGTTCTGTGGTTCGCTTGCAAGAGAAAGACTTTTTGATCAAGCTTTTTTTACTGCATAAACTGTTTATTTCTCTCCCCTGAGCAAGGAGGAGAGGTTAAACTCGGAAACCACTAGGGAGGAAAGCAGTGGTTTTTTTAGGAGAACGGATTTTGGAACTTGCAGGTTGATTACAGTCCAGAAGTTTTCCCACCCTGCAGCTCGTGCCAAGAGCAGGGAGCGCTGCTCTAAATAACACTTTGGCCTTTATGGAAATGTATCAGATGTTCCAGGAGCCTCCGTCTCTGCTTCTCCTACCTCACTTGCTCTCTCTGCAGGATATAGTTAGCACTTCTCTTAGCCTTATATAGCAAGGCCTGATAGTTAGTGTTAACAGGAATAAAACAACAAGGAGAGCTGCCAGATTGCATAAATCAGGCCAGTGTTTGGAATTTCATAAATGCCATGACTTTGGGTACAAGTTGAGCATGCGGAACAATACCGAACTGTTCTCTCTTTATCTCTCCCTCCCTTGCTGAGGGAGGGCAGGGGGAGAGCTGGAATTTTGCTGCTTCTTCCATGTTTTTAATTTCCACCCCCCTCCCCGTTTTCATCCCCTTGAAGACCACAGGAGGAGCAGTGGCAGCCGCAGCCAGGACTCTGCCGACGGCCAGGACATCCAGGTTCCAGAGCAGTTTTCAGGGTTGCTTCATGGTTCTTCCCCGATCTGTGAGATAAGTGAGGACCCTTTCAGGCTCGTTTCCTCTGCAGAGAAAGGAGGCACGGAAGCTACAAGCCACCCACCTGCTATGCAGCTGGAGGATGCTGACTTCCCTGCCTCTGGATCAGTACGGACCACCTCTCCGGACCAAAACCAGAAAGTGGTCTACGCAACCGTCCAGCACACGCACGTCAACCGGGCGGATCCCGAAACTGTAGTCACGCCCCACGTGCTACAGCACCCCGGCGGTGCTGAGGAAGAGGGGGACAGAGCTGTGGGCAGAGCCCACCCGGGGAGCAAGCCCAAAGCCGAGCTTAAACTCAGCCGCAGTTTGTCCAAATCAGACTCTGATCTTCTGACCTGCTCTCCGACAGAGGACGATGCCATGGGGAGCCGGAGCGAATCGCTCTCGAACTGCAGCACTGGGAAGAAGAGGCTGGAGAAGTCCCCATCCTTTGCTTCGGAGTGGGATGAGGTAAGGCTGATCTTGTTTAAGAGCTTCTGTGCTAGGAATGAATCTGTACAGCATGAGCTCCTCTCTACCGCGGTGGCCTTTGGAGGGGTCCGGGGTGGTTTTCACTACTTCTACTAACTCTCACATCACACTAACAGGCAAATGCTCACTTGTAAGTCTCAGATGTTAAATGCCAAAAGAGATGCTTAACTGGAGAGGGGGAGAAGCAGAATTGCAAGAAGTGAGGGGCTTTTCAAAGTTCTTTGTTGGGGTTTTTTGGGGTTTTTTTTGTTTTTTTTAAAGTTGCTCAAATACAGGGCTTGATTTCTTTTAGGCAAGCCAGATAGGGAGAGTTGATAACAGTGCTCCTCACAAATCTTTATGTTGACCTCCTCTTTCCAATTCCTCCCCTGTGGACTCTCCCAGCATCCAGAGGAGATATTTTGTTTCTGGGTCCCTGATGCTGGGGGGGTAAGCAGTGTCCTGGGTTCATGGGGATGGAAGGGAGTAATTAGGCTGTGTTTTGTGTATTTAATAGCTCCCGCTCTCCTCTTCGCATATTTATTTCAGAGGCTTGTTAGAAGTCACTTTATTATACTATAGGAGGCCCATGGATAGTTAAATATTTCATGCTCATAAAGTTGGCCCTAGTGAACCACTCAGGCAAGATTAAGTGTCCCTCTGAAATTCAGCACCGCAACATTACTGAAACATTCTTTGGAGATGATTCTCTGCTGGTAGAGCAGCAGTGCTGCAGAAGAGATAAGCTCAGATGAACCACTCTTTGTACACTGAAAGAAAATAAAACCCCTGGTGTGGTGCCGGGGGTGCGGAGCTGTGTGTGAACTCGTGGGACGGTTGCGCCCCTGCTCGCCTGTCCTCTGTGCACTGACTGATGCCCAGCTGCCTCGCTGATTATGACTTGGAGATAAAATCTTCTTTTGTGGGAGGGAGAGGTATTCAAAGATGCTAAAAGCAAAGTGGGAGCCCCCCACGGGACAAGCCCATCTTTCAGTTCATACTCTCACTCCCTGCAGCGTTTCAGGGTTGCCAAATATATCTATTTTCCTCTATAGCTCTTTCAGTAGTAGAGGCTTTGCTGTTAATTACCTGGTTGAGTTGTACTGTGACTGTGAGTGAAAGATTCTGCAGTGGAAGGCTTATTTGAAAGGACCAGATAACTTTCACTGTGCTCCTCATGCCTAACCGAACTGATTACAGCAAGCGTTGAAAGGGAAGGAGCCTTTGACTTTACAGTGCCGCAGGACTTCACTAGTAGCAGAGGTCAAGTGTTAGTGTGCCTGTGCTTCCTCTGCTCTGAGAAATGAACCCACTGATCTGCTTCCCTGCTTGTAAACAAAAAGCATCATTTCCCCCCAGTGTCAGCCTAACAAGCCACAAGAGGAAAATCGGCTTTTCCTTCTCGTTATGTTTAGGTGAAGAAATCAAAGAAAGAATGTGAAAAATTCACATCTGTCTACAGTGGGGCAGGTCGTACTTAAAAAAATTTGTACTATCAAAACCTGGTGATTTTACTTGTCTCCCTGGTTTCTGGTGTAATTTAAACATTTTGTGGAATTGCTTTAATCTGGCAGTAGCATCCTGTGGCTAGAGCACTGATTTCTCTTGGGGTCTCCTGGCTGTCACAGGCCAGCTTGAATGATTCTGGACAAAGTTTTCTCCTCTCTGCCTCAGTTTCCCCGTCTGTGAGATGGTAATAGCCTCTTTTTGCAGAATGTTTTTGTTCCTACTGAAAAATGCTATGTAGAGTTTAAATATTCTCATAAGAAGGGGGACAAGCCAGCAGCTGGTGATTCACTGCCTTTAGCTTGTTTTGCTCTTTAATTTCCAAAGACTGTATAGAGGCATTTGGGGTCTCATTCTGACTCCTGGTGCAGTGCTTGCACTCTTTGATGCTGTCGGCAGGAGGGGCACAGGAGTTCACAGGGCAGAACAATTTTCTGTAGAAGCAGCATAAAAGGGAGCTGCTGATAGTAGATTATACAGTCAGGCCAGCCCTTGCTGTAAAATATCCTAAAGCAGACTCGGATGATCGGTAAGAAATGGTAAAGATGCACCTGTGGGGAACATTTGGGGGTTTTTTGCAGTGATTTGTATGTGCAGAAAGGGGCTGATCTGGCTGGTTGTAATGGCAACAATGAGATTTAAACATAAATGTAGTGCTGTTGTTGGAGGCTTAATTAGTTCCCTGAATGGGATAATGCAGCTGCTCTGAATTAGATGCAACTTGCAGCCTCTGAATTTACCAGGCTGATATAAAACCTTGTTGAGCCACTCCTGTTAGCAATGATTTGGCTCTTCCTCTGTGTTGAGGGGAAACAATGGCAGATTTATATGCATTATTCTGTTAATTTAATAGTCTTTATGCAGGCAACTGAGGAGGAAAGTGATCCATGTGCAGCTTTATGCAACATGCAGCTGTAGCAAGCAAGCTGAGGATTTTGCCCACTGGCCTTGCCAGCAGTAGGTGTGTCCATTCGGGGTGCCGGGGCCTTGGGGAGGGACCTGTTTATGTCTGTGGACAGATGGGATCTGTGGCAGAGGCTGCGCTAGCATCGCTCTGGGCCATGGGTGACTGTGCTCAGTTAGCCTCCCTGGCCGGAGAGAGCAGGAAAATCCGCTGTTTGGAAGCGAAGGGTCACGTCCCTTCCCCAGCTGAGCGCTGCCAATGCCCTTTGTTGGAAGTGGAAGGTGGTGCTGGCTTTGCCAAAAGGGTGGGATGGGGAAGAAATGATTCACTTGGCAAAGCTCATCCCTGTTCCCAGTTGCAGCTCCCCTGCTCCAAGGGCCTGGCCCAAATAACAGATGCCGACAGCGCTGCTCTATGCTGTGTGCTGCAAAGGATGTTCAGAGCGCGTCCTGCCTGCCTCCTGACCCACCGGCTCCTTCGTGGGAGCGTGTGTCCCCCCCTCCAGCTGCTGTCAGATAGAAACTCTTTGCAAGCAAGCCAGAGAAATTATTAAAGTAAACAGCAACGTATTGCCCAGGGAGAGGGGTGAGGACCGAAAACGCTCGATCCTCTGCTTGAGTGGGAAGCAAGGTGCGGGAGAGGAAGCGTGCGAAGGGGCAGAGCTCCTAGTCAGAATAAATATTGAATCCTTCCGAACTTGGCTGAGGGCTAACGTGATAAATCTGTTTTTTGTAATCGGCTCATAAATATTTAGCAGCCGTGAGATGAGCGTGCGGCAGTTGCAGCTCACTATGAATTTTGCATAGGAGAATAAACTGTGTTTGCACTCCTGAAGGAGGAGGGGGGCTCGTGGCTCAGCTGCCAGCCCCCTTTTGGGGTGGATTAACTTGCATCTGCTCTGCCTTCCTCCTCCGTAGAGCAGCTCCAGTCTTGCACGTCTGCCCGCGTTCATGCATGAGCCCCGCTGTGGACGGGCAAACCTTGCGTCGTGCAAAATGGTACTGAAGCCCCTTGGAGTTTGCTCAGCACACCCTCCCACCTGCAGGGTGCGATCCGGGAGGGGCTGAACTCATGTCTCTCTCGATGATAAGCTGTTCCAGGTCTCTTTGGATGAAAGGCAACATGACGTGTCTAATATGAACAGTAAGCTGTTTAACAAAGGCTAAGGGGTATGCAACAACTTTGCTTTATTCTGAGCCCGTGCTATCTGATCACCCTTGGTCAGGTTTAGGTGTTGAATTGTTCCTTCTCCCCCTGCCCCAGCTTCCGTTGCGTTTTTTTTTTCCAGGTCTTTTTATCCATTTGATAGATCAGCGTGTCTGTGTTAAAGGAGAGAGCCTGACCAAGACAAAGTAAAACTTTATCACAGTCATTTCACTGAGCTGCCACAGCTCCGCTGGGGAAGCAGCTTCCTGACAGTGAGAGTAATTAGCGGGGATGTAATCTCCTGGGGGAAGTGGCGGAGGGACGACAGCTGGGCTTGAGGATGTTGTAAAATAGTCCTCTAGAAACTGTGGTGGCTTGAGAATAAGTCAGACTGTGACAAACGCTTTCTGTCCCTTGGATGCTGTCAGATTGATAAAAGTGATGTATGGGTATTTGGAAGCCGCGTTCTATGCAGCCTCGCTTCTCGCAGGACTGAGTGAAACCCCCTGAATGCCAATAACAGATAAATGAGCTCCATTCTGTAGAGGGGAGATGTTTGGCTTCAGCAAAACACAAAACCATTGGGCAGTGTCTTGGCTTCAGGAATTGAAGTTTGGTGCCTAGTGTGAGAGGTTTCCAATGTGCTGCTGCTCCCGCAGCGATCGCTGTTGCTCATTTCTGCTTTGTACCCTGCGGTCCTGCCTGTGCGGCGGTGCAGCCAGGATGCCCTGCTCAGGGGATTTTTATTTTT